>WEKX01010386.1:54942-79648 GCA_013390025.1 Pitta sordida
TCCATCCCGCCCGGGCCTGTCCCCCGCCGCCCGGGCCCGTCTGGCGCCGCCGCCCCTTCCCCGGGACTGCCCCGCCGGGACCGGCTCAGCCGCTCCGCTCTCTCGGGCCCTTCTCCCGGTTTCCCTCTCGGGACTCCCCGCACGGTCCCGGCGGCCCCGTCCCCGCTCCCTGCCCTGGCGGCCGCTTCCCTGTTCCCGGCAGCAGGAAGCGCGGGCAGGCTGAAAGTTCAGCTCGAGGAAATAAAAGCCGAGCCCGGGTTTTTCCCGAAGTGTGGCCGTGCCTTCGGGGAGGGTCTCCGCTCTCCCAGCCGGGAGGAAAGCACGGCTGTGTTTAGGGAGGACGTGTAACTGTCTCGGAGCCCGTTATCCCGTTAGGAATTGTTTCTCAGCACTGGGAGCTGTGAGGGGAGTTCCTGCACTGCGTTGGTAATGTTTAACTGGTCAAGTCACAGCAGGGGCATAGTTTCGATTGTGCACAAAAATACAATTGGACCTGCGGGGGAGTTTCTGAGGAATGGGTGGATCACTGGTAAAGACTTACTTCCTCTGTTTCGTTTGGCACCTCTGCGGCTTCGCATCTGTGTACAGCGATACGTGGGTTTGTTAACAAAGGACCGAGCCCTGCATCCTGGTCTTCTGCAAGTTCTCAAAAAGTAGCATCGAAGTATGAAAAAACTTGATGAGGTTTTACTTGTGGCTAAGCGGTGAGTTAAAAAAACGAGGTGGTTCGCATGGTCAGAAGCCGTCCTGTTACTCATGTTAGGAGTGGTCTACACAAAAGACTCAGTTTTCCTTCATAAATTATTGTGAACTATTGAGATATTTCAGACCTAATTATTGGCATACTTTCAAGGCCTCTTTGTTTTCTGAACTAAGTGGTGCTGGCACAGAATTAATTCCAATGATTCATTAACCAGTTGTGAGAGTTGCTTTCACTCATTAATTCTAGGCAGACAGTTACGCCTTAAAATCGTAGTGAACATGTAAAGTGCAGTCCTCTAGATATACAGAATAAACTTCATGGAGTGTGTTTTATTTTAGAAATTCCTCTTAATATTTGTTCTTTGAGAATAAGCACTTTCAACATTTCTGGGCACTAGGAGACACTCACTAGCAGGTGACAGAGGTACATATTTTCTGGTGTTTAGCAGTGCAGGTAAATCTTAAAGATTGAAAATGCTGGATAGAAATCTAGAGATAATGGCCATTTACACATCTCCAGAACATCCTATGGAACTTGCTTGGTAGAAATCTGAACATAATTTTGAAAAATTTGCCATAATTCTATGCGAAATTAATACAGCTTTTTACTGTTAGAATGGTCTTTCTATATTTCTAGAGTGTCTCAGGCACTGCAAATGTTTTTGTTTCCTGAAATACAGAATTCTTCACTTGCATGCTTTTCTCTTAGGGAGGCATTAATATCTGTGTGGAAAGGGAAGTTCATGATTCTTAACAAAGTTACTGTGAGAGCAGTGCAAACTGCAAAGAACTGTAAAAAGCCCCAGCAATTTCTCTGTTTCACTTTTGGGTGGTGCATCTTGTACTCATCAGTTTTTCACAGGTCTTGGAGCTGAGTTATACTGAGCTGTAAAGTTGTCTGGTTCTAAGCCACAGAGGTATTAAATAGTAGCAATTATGAAAATGCCATTAATATGCACTTCTTAAAGATTTGCTTTTCTGTATGGTGAGTCTGAGACTGGACTATTTTTATGGGGTAGCTGGGTTTGAACTCTTTCAGAAGTACTACTCATGGCGTTGTGTGTGTGTAGCATGCAGGAACAATACATATCTTTAGATATAAAGGTAGAGATTAACAGAACCAATTGGAACTTCAGCTCACTGTTAAGTACGAATCATGATAAATAAGGTGCAGCAGAACTTGGGTGGTGCATTTGAGGAGAAAGGTTTGTGAAATCTCTTTGTTTCATTTGAAAAAAAGTTCTCTTGTAGTTTATACTATACTTAAAATCATGTGAAGGGAATGCAATCCAAAGCAGTCACTGGTGTTGCTGCACTGTCTGTCTTAGGCTGGTTTGTAGCTTTTTGTTTGTTATGTATGTATGGTTAAAACAGAAGGTTTCAGAAATTTGGCCTAATGGGCCCAGAAACACAATTGGTCAGGTTTTGGCATTAGATCACTTTTAGCAGGTCAGTTTGAATACAGTTTCAATAGTATAAGAAGGAAAAGCCACAACATTTATTTTGTTTTGGTTTTGTTAGTAATTGGAGAAAGACAGAATTTAGCTTCTAGTGTGTGGTGTCTACTTATATAAGATATATATACGTATCTTGAATTTTAAGCATTCCCTTCTTGATGATCTTGATGTTTTCCCCAATACCCTTGGAATTGCTTGGCTTAAGGGATCTTTTCACTGGCTGGTGCTGTTAATAATTTTAATGTGTATAAAGTGCTACTTAGTTTGGGCAATATTATTGGCAGCTTTTAGTAGCATGCTTTGTTGCATGTGATGAAGATGCATGCAGGTGTATTAATCAGTACTTAATTACCCATGCATAATGATGTTCTTAGAGGAATGGAAATAACTAATGAAACCTCTCCTTCTTCCTTAGGGTCATTAAAAAAAAAATGGGAGGGAAGTGGAATAGAAAACACAAAAGAGAACTGTTGAGACTTCCAGAAAGCTTGGACTGAAAGAGGGTGACCGTGCTTTAACTGGGCTGGTCATATGCTGAACACCATGGCCAATTTTTTATACATAGTTTGTTTTTAATGGTACAACATGCTCCTCTGTGTTGCAACTTCCAAGCTGTATCTTAGTGTCTGGTGCTGCTGGATATTGAACTACGTATTTCCCAGTAAGCATGGGAGAAATTCTGTTTTATTCTGGACACATGGGGGAGTTGTGGGAAGGCATTTATGAGCCATCAGCATCTGAGTGATTTAGTTTGAATCCTTACTATAAATTGAGAAGAACACGAGCCTTTATTAACATGGCAGCACTCAGCCTCCAGCATTTATTTGGCGTTCAAAATAAAAACATTGGGAATTTTATATGGCTGGATGAGGCAGTGTCTAGTAAAGACAGCTGTCAGATGGCTGTTTCAGAAATGCCTGTGGTAATTAAAAGTAAATAAAATCAGGTGTTTAGATAGTAACTTGGAAATAGTGTTGCCTAAAAGCCTAATACTGCAGATTTTGTTTATACTTTTATAAGATGTGAAGGTTAAGTTCTGCAGTGTGACTGAGCCACTCTGAGTTACTGCTCCCTGGTGGTTCTGCCCTGATCATGCATTTGCACCTCTCCTCCTGGCATGAGGAGCCACTTCAAAGGACAGAAATTAGGATTTTCTGCCAGATGTGACTTCTGTTGTTTTATTGTTCAAACCCAAGCCTGCTGGGGAAGAAGAGCTGGGACTTGCACAGGGTGGAGAGGAAGAGGGTGGAAAAAAGCAGACATCTGCTTGCATTGATGGTGCTGTGAGGTTTCAGTGAAGGGAAATGATCCTGGTTTTACTTCTTGGTTACGTGTTTTTCTTCCACCAAAAACTAACTTGACCAGAATAGAGCAAAGATTTTTCAGCTGAATCAGCTTTAGTGTCTGGGCCAGGGAAGAATCAGGGCCTGCCCTTCTGCTGGCAATTTTGACACAACACCTTGATAAATCCTTCAGGGAAATGAGAAGGTTTGTGGTAGGATTCCTTGCTTGCTGTATACTGAGGCATAGGAGTGGTAAATCCAAATGCAACACACGCTCTTTAATGTCCCGTGTGAAGGGAACGTTTTTTAAGATTGATGACTCTACATTGAAAACAACTTGAAATAAAGGTTGCTTTGATCATCTTAATTGAAATTATAATAATAATTCTCTACAAGATCTTTATCATATGCTGGCATCTCAGATCTGCAAATCAGTGATGATGCTTGCAGGAAAAAGACTTGTCTGGTGGGTTAGCCTGGCCGCTGAACAATTTCTGATAGTATAAAGTCATATTCTGTGCTTTTTTTTCCCCCTCACGAATAAACTTGTGTTTGAACATTTGCATTTGTCATGCAAGTCTTCATTTGAGTGGTTCGACCTAAACTTCACCTTTTAGAACAATACATGTTCTGAAGTTAAATATTGTCATCTTTTACGATGTTATGTAGAACTAAAAATAATAGCTGTTTATGTTGGTAAACTTTCATTGCTGTTGATTACTAGTTGTCTTTCTTGCATGGATCTAGCTTCTGTTAGGATTTCCTCCAGAACCTTCACAGATCCTGAGATGAGTCTGACCAGCCTGTAGGTCTCCAGGCATTCCTCCTTGGAGATGGGGATGACATTTGTCTTCCAGTTGTCAGGAACTCCCCTCCATCGGAAGAGCTTTTCAAAACAACTGTCACATGTAGGTGTTCAGGGTGTGTCAGGAAGTTTACAGCTAAAATCACATGGATGCTACATTTTACCCCTGAGAACTGTAATAATAAACTGTAACTGAGTTTGAGAACTGTAAATAACTTTCTGCACTGCTCTCTGGGGATCCTGAAGAGCTGTGTACCCTCATACACAGAAGTCTTCCACTGTCCGTCACATTGAAATGTTTGCCTAAATGTTCTGCCTGGTTCTGTTTAAAGCCCTTCCTTGTATTTAGTTCTAAGCCCTCGAGAATAAAACTTCATTCCTGAAGGGAATTTGTCATATAAAATGCCACGTCTAGTTTACCAAGTCCTTAGAAGACTCTACTGTGGCATTCAAAAGCCATCCCCTTGTCACTCTCCAGTGTCTCTACCCTGAAGGGTTTCTGTGCTGACTTAGTGTTTAGGTGAATGATGTTGGCATATTCCATTTAGATGCTCATAATTTGCTGTTTCTCAATGTGAGTTCCCTGGTTGTGCCCTTACTTGAAAGATCTTGGTCTTGTGATCTTTATTAAAAAACCCCCGAGTCCAGACCTCAGGTTTTTGATTTGCAAGAATATAATGGCCTTAGTTTATAACAGAGGTTGAGATCTGTGTGTGTGCAATTGTCATGATTTTTGGGGGGGGCACTGCTTGCAGATTCTGTGATAGACTTACACAGATCACAGAAACTCGAGCTAGTCGTTGTCCCTGCCGTGTGCAGTTCAGTGAAGTCTTCTTTCCAGTTTATTGAACTTCTGTCACAGAATCCTCTCGGTTCTTGTGTTACCAAGGTTGAGCTACTTATTAAGCTTCCTTGGTGAAGAAGATAATCCCTTTTGATAAGTAGCCGGTTTTATTAGACGGAGATTGTGTATCCGTTGCAGACTTTGGTGTTTCTGAAGTGAAAGTAAGTGTTCGTTGATTCCAGCCCTGTCTGAAGTCCCTTTTTGGAAAGGCCACGATACTCTTGGTGATCTGCAGCTGCTCTGGTTAAGCGAGAAGAGAGCAGCAAGAGTGTTTGTGTTAAGTGTTTGCTATGAGAGTACTTAAAACCTAAGGAGTTCTTAAAGTTTTGAAGAAGAGGAAAAGAAATAGCATTGTTTCTGTGTGATCACAGAAAGTGCAGAGATTTTTTCTTAAGAAAAAAGGGGTTTTGCTTAAAATTCTCTCTGCTTTTGCTTAATGGAACATTTATAAGACTTTTTAAGGTCAACAGTCTTTTGTTGTCTTGTCACAGTAGTTAGCACTTGAAAACTTTTCTTTTAGACTCAGTTAAGTGCAGTCTCTCATCTTTCCATGTGGTCATGAGATCTGGATCAGGTGCCAAGTGTTACTGGGTTTTCAGTAAGTTGTGATGCTTCAACCTGAAGTTGTTCAAAGTGTGTGTTGCAATATCGAGAAGAAAAATGGTCTGTAACAATTTAAGGAGCTTCCTACCACAGAAAAGTCAATTCTAGGGCGCAGAAGTTTACCCATTCTGCAGCTTTCTGAACTTCAATCCAGGTCTTTGAGCAAGTTATTAATATTGTATTCTAGATTTAGGTTCATTTAACAATTAAAAGTTCAAGTTTTAGGCCATATCAGTCAATTTTGAAGCTTGTTTTCTCTGATGTTGGTACATTTGGGTCATATAGCTGGAAATGGAAAGCATGTGCTCATTCACATGTGTTGTGCACAGTCTCAGGCTAATCTGGTTTGGTTTATAGAAGTTCTTGGCCTAATCCGGGTGTTTATGCTTCATTTACTGACATGATGTTGGAAACGATGAGAGAAACATCAGGCAGAGACAGCATCCTGCATCCTCAGAACTCCTGCTAGTTACTGAAACTTTGCAATGGTCTTGTCTTACTTGAATTGGAATACATGTAACTTGCTTGAATCATATTTTAGATGTTTAAGATACCTAAGATTACAATTGCCTTTCTGGAAAACTGCTGGATGAGAATGGACTTGTATTTTAAGACTGAGAGTGAGAGGAAATGGGAATGAGGTTTTGTTCCTGGACTGTATTTGCAGTTAAAGAGTAGCCGACAGTACTGTGGGGAAATTTGACTGTGATTTGTCTGCAGTATAGTGCTTGAATTTTAAAAAGACACGGCAATATCATCTAGTGCACATTGCTTGGTAAATGCAAGCAATGTATTAGGAAGTATTCATTTACTCAGTATCTTTTTAAATATCTGAACAAAAATCGTGTATTCTCTGAGAACTCTCACATTTAGGTTGCTCTGAGGTCAAGTGGTTATGAGATAGCAATCTTTTTTTCTTGTGTAATTCAGAGTTCCTGTGTGATACACTACAACGCCTGTGGTTTTCTCCACAGGTTGTATTTTGTAGTTATTGAGTGTCTCTGGTCACTTCTGTGTGTCTCTTTCTCCATCAGGATAGGAGGGTCAAAATCTTCCCTATTTTCTGTTGTGAACTCTCAATATGATTCATAAATAATACCCTAGAAGGAGATGTTGAAAATAGATTGATGTGAATGTACTTCTCTGGAGATACATTTTAATAAAGCTGTTCTATGTGGTAGAACAGTCCCTGTGATACGAAATGTGTTGCTGGGTGGCATGATTTGCTCTGAACTTTGCTGGGTATTTTGCATGTCGAATATAAACATTCCGAGCTGATACTGTGGTGTCATGATTGCAGAGTGAAGTTTGTAGCTGAGTTCTGGGGAACCAGAAGAAAGATGTTGATTAAAAATGAGAAGTGCAGCAGCTGATTTCTGAAACATCCCTCAAGTGTTCCTGTCTATGGTGGTGTACTTTGTATTGTAGGGTAGTTTTGGAGTAAATGAACTACACTTGGGTGAAATTCAAGTGGAGGATGATTCCCAAGGTCCACCTGATGCACTTGGAGCTGCAGATGTGCATCCAATCTGCAGGGCTGCAGTAGAATGAATTTTAAGTTGTACAAGGAGAGGGGAAAAAAAGCTAAACTGGATATAATGTGGAATTTGGGTCCTCATCATCTGTTGTTTTGCACCACAGATCTGCTGTGCCTGGTAGTATGGCTATAACCTTAGTGATTCCTCAGTCACTCTAAACCTTACTTCTCTCTTTTCCAGGCCAGTATGGAAATCCTCTGAATAAGTACATTAGACACTATGAGGGGTTGTCCTATGATGTGGATGTGTTACACCAAAAACACCAGCGTGCCAAAAGAGCAGTATCCCATGAAGATCAGTTCTTGCGCCTGGATTTTCATGCTCATGGAAGGTTAGTGATATTTTAACAGGTATTTTTTAGAGTATTTTATTCATATATGCGTTAATTATAGTGAAATGCAAAGGGTGAAATAGTCGTCAAATGAATATTAGCTGGAATACACTGAAGTGCACTGTTTACAGTTTCTGTGAAGTATTTGCTTTAATGTCCAGTATAAGCATGAAATTATTTGTAATCACTCATTCAAACTTCTGATGGTAATTACTAATGCACTTTGAAACTGAATAGTGGAATCATATTGGGAACAGAATGATAGTTGAGTCTGAATTAATAATGCAGCTTTTATGTATGTATATTATTTTTAAATTATGCCAGACTGCCTGAGATGATTTAAATGAGAAAAGGTAGAATTTCAAATTGCATTAGAAACTCTAAAACAGGCCAAAAAGAAGTGTTCCTTTTTGTGTGCACTGCTGTTGTCTGATTTTTGTACTATTGTGAAATTTAGCAGTTATTTGACATGGAGAAAGATAATTGCTGTTATAAAACTTGGTTTGCCTTCCTTTTAACATGTAAGATCCAGTAGAAAAATTGGATGTTCAGTGACCAATTGAAGTATCGTTTGCAGGCTTCACTTAGGAAGGTCTCTCTGTATTTGAGAATTACCTGCCTTTTGTGTAACTGAGGAGAAACAGGAAAAAAGTTAAAATATTTGCATCTGTATCTTTGTTTATTTGACTCCCTCCTTTGCAGCACCACTGTCTTAATACATTTTAGGAATTTATAATGCCCTTACTTTTCTAATAATTTCAGTTACAATTTAAGTATTTAGAACTTCATAAATAAGTGTTAGCCATACGTAGAAACAGGAAAGTTGACAGAGCAAATGTAAAACCAGGTCTCCTGAATCTGTCCAGAATATTGTTGTACGAGTGTTTTGTTTCTGTGCCGGTTTGTGATTTCTTCAGGGAATGAAAGGTTGTTACTGAGGGTTTATGATGTAATGGTTGAATTTCAGTGCATGGTCCCAGAAGGTTAGGGCTGTATTTCTAACTGCTATAGAACTGCAACCCAAATCCTGAATTTGAAGTCCTGTCCTTAAAAGCATGTTTTGAAGTGTGATTTTTTTTTTTAGTCCAGGGTATTTTGTTGTTTCAAGAAGAGTCACTCTGCTGCTGTCTCTGCTCTAACTGCACAGGCAGTCTCTAGTCTTTGCTATTAAATTGTTCTAATAAACCAGGCTCCAGAGTGGAGTGCTTCAGATGTAAGCCTCTCCACTTTTAAATCTCCAGCAAGGTTCAGTGTAAAGCTTCAGTCTAATGCTGCCACTTCTGAGCTGCAGGCTGCTGGTGAATTCAGGCTTACCAAAGTGTGCACAGCTGCAGAGAGGAACAGGCCTGACTGCATTCCCAGCACCATCCTTGTGCTGGGAGCACTGGTAGTCTTAAAGCCATGCGAGGAATAGTGCCTGGGAAATAATCCAGCTGGAAATTATCTGGGGAAAAAAAATCAGTATGACTTGAAGGGCTCAAGAATGGTCTCATCCTCTTTCTTTCTGGGAGCTGCCCATGTTTTTAGTCCACTTGAGCAGGTTCATCTTGTCATTTGGAAAGAATCTCATAATCTTCTGTAAAACAGAGCTCTGTGCATTCTGTCTGTGGTGTTAAGGTGGGGTGGAAATCCTCATCATGTAAAAATGCATGTAAAAAATGTAATCATGCTACACCCATGATAATGAGAATAATCTCTTACTTCATGCATCTTAGTGACACCAGACTTTAGACAATCAGGTTTATAAATATTTTGGTAACAGCTACTATTACGCATGAAGTGTTGGTATTTATATGTGGAATTGATTCTAAATCCCTATGCTCTGAGGCACAAATCCATCACTAACTGAGCAGGCTGATTGGACATTGACTATAAGGTCAAACCAGTCCATAATTCAGGATTTTGACAGTTTCCTTTGACGTATCTAACACTTCCTGCCAAAGAGAGGGTAGTTAACTGGCTGTAAATTTAGTACAAAAGTTCCTGTTAATCACTTTGGGTGTGTTCTTACAAAATATTTTCATTTTGGTTGAATATGAATTAGGAAGAATCAAGTGAATTGTGTTTTACTTCATAGAACCTGTTCATTAGCTTTAAAGGTGTGTAGTAGTTTGAGGTGGTGTATAAATAGGATTGTCTTCTTGCAGTTGCAGGTAGTTCATTGTGAATAACTAAGTGATTTATGTCATCATTGAGAATGACAAAATTAAAACCTTTGTATCAAGTACTCTACTTCGTGTGAAGGTAGGCAATGAAGCTTCTGCAAAATACTTGCACCTGAAATAATAGACCATGGACTCTAACATTCTGTCTTATTTAAATACAGGCAGTGAAACTTGAAGGCATTCAGTCACCATGAGGTTTGAGATTGTGAAAGCTTACACTTGATTTTTTTTTTTAATGATCTTAACACACAGACTTTTTCCAGGTGTAGTGGTTTATTGGCACACAGCTGTCCAACTTGCATCTCCTTAACTTAATAAAGAGACTAAACAGCTGCTGCTTATGAGAGCTGAAATTAGTCTTGTCTTTTGATTTGGCTTCTAATGAAATGGCTGCCTTTTGTGGCCAGGAAGCAGTGGAAAAGCTGTCCTGATATTTACTGCCATTCACTGCTGGCAACAGCAGAAGAAGCTGCCTGGGCTGCAGCAGTTCTTCCATTGCATCTCTGGGTCCAGTTGGAACTTTCTGAACTTAATCTTTCCGTGTGTGCCAGAGGATGCACCTGGTGGTCACGTGGCCAGTCAGGATGGGAACGTGATTTGGCTGCTTGTTTTTCAGCCAGATTAATTCATCCTTCCAGTCAGTTCCTGGACACACTTGCTGTAAGGAGACAGGGCAGAACTAAGCAGCAGAGGTGAAGGGAGGATGCAGTGCTGATATATCCAGATTAGTATTCACCAAACTTAGCTTCATTGTCCAGAAAATGGCTGGCAGCTGCAAGTGTTTTAGGATTGTGTAACTAGTGTTCTACACAATCTGTTCTTTCCAGTAGACTGCTTGGATTTAAGAACTGTATCTCATGGTGCCCTTTTGTTGAAAAAGGAAAATATGAGAACACAGTTTAAATATTACATATTTTTACCAAATTAAAGTGACCACTTAACCATGGGGTAACAGTTTGAGAATGACATAGATACTGAAATGGTGGAATTAAAACCAAGACTACCTTTTCTCACACCAGACCCAGTAATTCTAGAAATGCTTATGTATATGCCATCACTGAGAAACCCTGCCTTATTTAACCTTCATCTGTCAAGAACAGATTTTTTTCACCATTGTTGTTGTTTGTTAATACAAAATACAACTTGTTATGGCAGATGTAATGAACTGGACTGAATGAGCCACACTATTCCATGCTGAAACACTGACTCAGTAGGACAGTTAAAATTGCTGAAGCTAAGCTGTATGTATTTATTAATTCTTTTGAATATTGAACTATGTGGTTTAGATTAGTTGACATTATTGCTTCACCAGTCATGCAAAATGTGTTCATTTCTAAAATGTTTCAAGATGGAAGGAATATGACTGTTTAAAACAATCCTGGTTATGTGTCATAGCTCCTCCACCTGCCAGTTCATATTGAGTTTCTAGTGTCAGTTAATTTAAGGTGCCCTTTGAGTCCAGGGAAGGCTGACATAAAGTTAATAAATGAACAGTGTTAATACCAGAACTTGGTTAATATAGAGTAGTTTTTGAACCCACCCCACGTGCCCTCAAAAAAGCCTACACAAATCAAAAGCAAAACACTTAAACTGAATTCCTGTCAACTGTAGGATGCCAGAAACACGCCAAATACTTCATAGTGATTTCATTTTGAGGACACAGCTTGAAAAGCTTGGATGACATCTGATGTTTGAACTACTTTTTTACCTTCTGACAAAATTAGGAATCCTTGAGACCCTGACACATTCAGAAGGGGAAAAAAAGAAAGGATATCTATGTAGTATTTAACTCCTATTTTCAGTCAGATTTTTATTAATGCATTCCTAATAACTTCTGCTTTCTAATTTTTTTACTTGATTTGCCCCGTTAATTGTCCACCCGCACCCACTTTCACTCCTCTTGTGTTACTTGATGACTGCTGCTTGGGAAAGTTGCCCACACAACTGAGTGAACAGTTGAATTTTCAAGTGGTACTTGAACATATGATAACAAGAGCTTATTACTGAATTAAAGATAAGTTGAGAACTTTCTTTTAGATGTCTTGCAATTTAGCTACGTTTTCCCGTCCTATTTTACCTAAAATCTAGGTTTTTAAAAGAAATACTGTAAGTTGTTAAGTTCAGACATGTTTGCAGGGATATATGGTCTATACATGGTCCTTAAATAACAGGAAAACTCAACCACAAAATTTCAGTTTTGCATTAAGTCTGAGGGGTTTTGTTTATTCTTGATTCTGTAGTAATCTGTAATCCTTCTTATTGCCTTCATTATTCAGAGATGTTAAATATTTGTGTTTAAATAAGAGTTGTGGGCTGTATTTGAGTAGGTTATGAAAACAAAGGAGGATACCTGAACAGGAATAATATTTGATAAGTTGAATTTCAAAGGGGACATTCTGAGCATTCTGCCATGCCCAGATGAAATGACATAACTGTGCCAGTTGTTACTCCTGAAGAGGACTTATTAGCAACTCCAGGTTTTTATTAACCACTTATTAAATGTTATTAAACATTTATTAAATGTTTGCCTTACAGTGTTTAATTAAAGTACTTTTACAACTGTGTGTACAGTGTAGTGCTCAGTTGATGCAATGGCTCTGTTTTCTGTGTTCTGTCAGCCTGTCAGAACATAAGGCAGATTCAGCACTGGGCTAACCTGAAAATAGACTTTGTGTCCCTTTTGGTTTCATGTGCACTTAAACACACCCCGGAATTGACTAACTGCTCAAATAGATTGGTTTAGTGGTCATCAAATAGAACTGGCTGGTTGGCTTTTGTGAAATTTAGGAGAATTATTTTCGTGAATTCTGCTAAGTGAATTCTTTGCAAGGGTCACTTCACTGCAATTCATTTTAATCTGTCCTGAATTTAAAAATTAAAAAATAAATCTCCTTAGTTCTTACTGTAGTCTTTTCAGGGTTATTCACTGCTCTGGGACAATTCCTCAGCCATTACTCCTCTATTATACTTTTAAAGTTATATACCTTGAAAGATAACTTGCCAGGCAAGAGACCTGTGACTCATGTCTAGCTTTCTACACCTGTTTTGTCAAAACAAGCAGATAAACCACACAAAAACCAAACCCACACTGATGGTGCTTGCAGGTAAAGCAATTTTATCTTGTAGAATTATGAAGTAGGGACCTAAGTTCTTATATGTTTTTAACATGAAATGAAATTGGAAAATTTTAGAAGCTGGGTCTGTGTGTTAAATGTTTTATGAGTTTAAGTACAGTGAGCTGGATTATGTGTAGCCCTCGGGGAAAAATGACATTTGGTGTTTCACTTGGATATTCACTTGTGTTTGGTGAGACGACCCAACCGAGGTGCAGGGTTTCCAGCTCTACTGCGAAAATCAGTGTTAATGGTTTACAGCTTTGCTCCTTGGCCAGTGAACTTTAGTAGAAGCAGCCATGCTCTAAAGCAGCCGTGTTCTTAAAATGAGAAGCTGTGTATGTATTTAAATGAATGTACCTAAGCTCGTGTTACCAGGCACAATGTTTCTTTTCTCTCTGTGTTTTGCTAAGAAAACTTCTTTCTAAACCACCGTTGTAGTTTGAATTCATGTAGTAACTTTGCTTGTGTTTTTATTCTAATACCTTCTCCTGTTTTCCTTGTTTGTTAGAACATGTAAACAAGAAATCAAGTCAGAACTTGCACTGACCTTCCCAAAGAAGTCAACCTTGAATAAAAACTGTTCTGCCTTTAAAATCTGTACTCTAGTCTTCAGGAAAGAGAGATACTTCACTGACTTTCTTAGAGTGGGAATTAGCCAACATGTAACCCCCCTTGGGTGGTGTCTGATATCTCAGCTGTGTTATGTGTTTGCAGACATGTATATCAAGAAAAATGAGTGGCAAGTGCTTTGGAATGAAGGCTGTGTCCTCAGTTGTGTTCTAGAATACTGAGCTTGGCAAGCTGGACTTGTGAAGGTCAGGAAAGAAATCTCTGAATAACCACAAGTGTCATCCTAGAGATGCCAGTGGAAAACAAACCTAAGTGCTAGTGCTGTAGCTGGAATTGCTGAGTGCTGAAGGGCTATAGAGGTTAGTTTTTAGAGAAATACTTCCTAGAGGGTGATTCTATGTGCATATGGGTGGGTAAAAGAACGATAAATCTGGAGAACCTGTCTGTTTCAAAGATGAGTTTTCTTTAATTTTAGTAGCAGGACCATGGGAATTACCAGTTAAATGGTGGAGTATGTTGTGTGGGTTTAATAGTAAGTTAAAACAGTGTAAAAAATATCTGTGTGATGGTTCTGTAGACTTGTAGGTAGTAAAAACCCATTATTAGGTTGCTAAGCTGCCTTCTGGTGGGAACTGAGTTTAGACTGTGGGATGTCTGATGTGGAAGCAGTTAGTGGAAGTGTTATCCCTTCCATTTATAGACCCTCCCATTTTTCAGAGGAGAGGGTTTTTGAGTTCTTAGATAAGAAAAGGAAGAATAAAAGGCTTGTGCCTTGAGCAGAACAGTATCGTATTATGCCTGCCTTGTGAGGAGGCTCGTGGAGGCGCAGCTGTAAGGATTTTTCTGGTTCCTACTGGGAAGAAAAGACTGTGAACCTAAATGGACTCTCCTCGTACTCCTGTCATGTTCCATCCTGCTGCCAACACATCACCTTCTGCTGCCTTTTCCCAGCCACTTCTTCCAGCTGGGGTGTAACTCCTCCATCTCCTCCTTTCCTTTTTTTCCACAACCTCCTCTGGTCCCTGAGTGATCCTGCCTCTCAGCCTGACACTGGTTACAGCAATTTGACTGAGGGAAGGTGGAAAAGGGAAACACCAGGAGCCCTTTTGTGTATTGTGGTAGCTTTTTCTGCCAGTTTCCAAAAGGTCTGCAGGCTTGTTACCAGTTGGACATTCCATAGTGGTGAAATCACTGATCTTAGAAGGCAACTCATACTAAAATGAAATGGAATAATGAATTAGGGATTAACTGTTGGATGGGAGCCTTAATGTGTCTTTTACCAAACACTGTCAATATATAAACAGCTTTTTTTTATCCCTTTAAAGTACTTGCTCTGATTAGAGCATAGGATTGACATAACTTGAGCCCACAGGAAAGTCTGGTTTTTAGTTCAGTGTGATGCTCTCAACTATATTTTTCTCTTTAATTATGACAATTATGACCTGGGTTCTTATGTTACATATTTTTAAATTTGACATAGTGTCCCCGAGGTAAGCTAAAGACAAACAAAAATCTACCTCTTGATAGTTTTTATTGTCATTAATGAATAAAATGTAGTTTATTATCAAAGCAGATTATAGAACTACATATGCATCCATATAAAGCAGTTTTACCAATATTCTGTCCTCAACCAAATGAGCAACCCTTGAGTAACTAAGTAATGGCCTGTTGCTGTATCAGCTTTCAGGTACTGGTAAGGCTGAGACAATAAGAAATAAGCAAGGTCAAAACTTGGTCTTAATTGCTTAATTCTATTCTAGAGATCACTGCTGCTGGGAAATGTGGCCTGCAAGGTAGCAAGAGTGTAAAGAGGAGGCATTATTTTTCTGAAATCAGTTAATCTGCCTGGTGTGTAGCCAGGCTCAGGAATAGCTTAGTTTACACTGAGAGCTCGGTGCAGGCTGTGGAAATAGTGATTAACAAAAGGCTTATTTGAAGCTTCTTATTTCTTCTATTGTAGCTCCTTTAGAAACCATATCCAGGAATGATATAGACAAATTTGTTTAACTTCTCTGGAGTCTCCTGCCCTCGGAAGAAGTCATGAAGTTACTGGATTTAAGCCAGGCAAGAAAGCTGAGATGCATTCTTTTCCACATCATTTTGAGGAGGGTAGTGACTAACTTACATTTCTTACAAGAAAGGGGAAGATGCTTTGAACAAGTTCAGGGTAAGTGTTAGGAAAGCCTCTGTATTGGCTGAGACGCTGAAATGGATTTTGTAGGGTTTTGGGGAATTTCTTATGGAGAAATTAGGATCTTTTAGGGGTTCCTGCCAACTTTCCATTTGTTTGAATCCATCATTATGGTTTGGAGGCTCCCCACCCATAAACTGGCATTTTTTCAGTGCTGTTAATGTCATGGGCACCTCTCAGTAGCACTGTGAGGTGTCTCTGCACGGCCATAAAAATGATATTTCTATTTAGAAGTTTGATCATTTATTGAAGTTGTTAATTATTAGAAATAGAGATGAATAAATGCTTATTTTCTCCTCCACCCGTTACTCTCTTCTCTCCCTTCAGCCCCAGGTTCTCTGTTTCCCATTCTGTTTTTTGGTGGGGGAGAACCAAAGGAATGTTTGTTAATTTTTCAGAATTAAGAAGGTGCAGTCTAGACAGATAATCCTATTCCCATCAAGCATGTTTGAATGACTAAGAAAAGACCTGTTTAAAAATAGCTGTGACATGATCAGGTTATCTAATAGTTTAACTAAGTTAGGAAATCAAATAGATAATTGTTAGTGTGAAGCACAGCTGAGTTGTGTTGTATTTGAAATAGTTCTCTAATCCTGCAAATAGAGCTGTTTTAATTAAGAATAGGTAATTAGCTACATGACTTAGAATTTGTCGTGTTTGGTCTGTACCAATGTAGAAAGCAAGAAGAGGGTGAAAAATACAAGGAAAATAAATAGAGGCTTCCTAATTATTAAACGAGTGAAACTGTTCATTTGGTGCATAAAAGTTCTAATAGTCTGAGATCAACTCCTGTTCCCCCTCCTGCCTCTCCTGGCGTAGGTGGGAGTTAACACATGGGAAATCCTGCATTCTCTTGCACAGTGTACTTCAGAGTGACAGAAAATTCCTGAGGCACTTGTGGTAGAGACAACTGCTCCTTGGTTTGATTTGAAGCTTACATGAATACAACCAGAAAAATCTCATTTTCAAGAAATGTTTTTTGCACTTCTTAAAGAGAAGGACTGATACTCTTTTTCAGAAAATCCATTTTCTTTTATCAGGAGAAAGTAATTTTAGCCATAATAGGTGCTCTGACTGGCATTAGTAGATATTTCAGTTTGTCACAGAGACAGAATTCCAGACTTCTTATGGTAAAAAGTCTTCCATCAAATACTAGAAAAGAGATTTTAAAGGGTTTAGTGTCTCTTGCCGTTTAACTTCAGATGCACTTAGTCTGATCCATTGTTGAGTAACTCTGGAGAGCTCAGTCACAGGGAAAACCCAAACTAAAATGGAGTTGAAATCTTTAAACACCCTGAGCAATATCGTACAGCCAAAGTGAGTACAACTTTTTGAAGTACTAGAAAAATGTACTGTGCAATCTCATAGCTTCTGTCCTAGGATGTTTCTCCAGGTGGCTTGTTCATGTTATTTCACCTTCCTCGTGAACCTCTGTGTTACCAAAAGGCTTTGGGCAGAAGTAGCAAGAAGGCAAACTTAAAGAGTTCTCCGTCCTTGTCTCTCAGTGTCTCCAGTACCTGGGTGCATCTGCAGTGAACTGTTTCTTCCCTGGTAACAGCAGGATGTTCCCTCACAAAGTGTCTCTGGCGTGGCACTGTGATAGGAGCACAGCTCAGCTTAGCTCCGAGCCTGAGTCACAGGGAGCTGCTGGGGTTTAACCTTCCCCATCTACCAGACCTGGCAGGAGATACCTCGAACACATTGCCAGAGGAGGGGACTTGCTTTGAAGCTTTATTAACACTGTGACAGTGATAATAAATATTGGTTTGATTGTGAAATACTGTTTGTGTTACAGAATACGCACAACATGAGTCACAGGAGCCCCTCCCAGATTTTAAGTGTAGGCAAAGGGGGTTTTTTTGATCTTGAAGTTTGCATCTTAATGCACAGTTGTTTCAACATACCTACAACTGTGGTGTCATATGTAACATGCACGTGAAGACTGAAGATATATTTTGTGTGTGCTTCAGCTAATTACTAAAAAGTAATTAGATTTAATCATCTTTAGGCTGTGGTGCTTATTTGTCTGGGCAGTTTTGCTGTTGGCACAAATGGATAGTAGCTTTCAGTGTGTGTGAAGGTCAGATCTGCAACTGGTACTCTGGTCACATTTTCTAGATGAAGAGTGACGCAGATGTAGTTAACTTATCAGAGTTACTTTTTGGGTAACATGGGTGACACAACTATAATATTCCTTCAGTTTTGTGATTGTGCAGAAAGATAGAAATGTAGGAAGAAAGTCAAGGCTAGAATTGAAATGGCTGAAGTTTCAAGAACTTCACTGACCTGTATTTGCTTAATGTGTTTATATGTACAAAGTTTAAGAGAATACCACATTCTGAAGCAAGCTAACAGGGATGAATTCATGTAATGTCAGGCAATTTAAACACTTCAGTTATGTTGCTTGACCTAGGGAAACTTTTTTTTATACCAACAAAATGCAGTATGCTTCACACGAAGATTGGCACGAAGATTTGCATGGAGGGATGTAGTGTTGGAATTTGAAGATCATTGAATGAGTAGAGCTGTTTCCATAGGTGTGCATGTAACTCTACCAGTTTGAATAGTTTTTACTAGATGCTGTTGCCCATCTTTTTTTTTTTTTTGAGTTTCAGTTGAAATGCTAATTAGCTCACCTGCATTTCATTTACATTACTTAAGTGTCAGCAATGCAAGTAAAATAAGAGATACGCATTCTTATCTCTTCTGCCTCAAAGTGCTATGAAGTGAAATAGTTGTTTATTTCCTTAAGCTACATGTGTAGCTTCTGAAGGAACGAGAACAAGCATATAGTCCAAGTCAGCATTTTAGATTTATGGGTTAAAGTCTAACCCAGTTTTCTGGCTTAAATCTTGTAAATGTAGCTGCTTGTATCAAAAGCATTGACATAATCTTGCTTAAAAAAATCTTTCTAGGCTATGATCTAATTCTTGTACAGTATAAACCTTTCCTACGGATAAATTTTACATGGCCTGCAAATTGTTTGCACAGAAATGCTGGGTAGAAGTACTTTGTTTACTGCTCTTGTAGCTGAAGCTCAAAGCCAATTTTTCCATCTTGTTTTATTCACTTTAGACAATTCAACCTTCGAATGAAGAGAGATACATCTCTTTTTAGTGATGACTTTAAAGTAGAAATGTCGAACCAAGTAACTGATTATGATACCTCCCATATTTACACTGGACACATTTATGGTAAGTACAGCGCTTTAAAATGGGTGAAAGTGCAGTAATTCTGAACAGGAGTTTTTTTAATAGGACATGCAGAAAATGAGTGTCTGTATGATTAGATTATCTTTGTTGTTAAACTTTAATAATGCATCTAGTGCATTTAAACTCTGTGTACTTTTATTCTCATATAAGTCACACAGAGCAAATGAGTATTTTCCCTAATAGTTTTCATGTCAATAACACTTGAAGTTCAACTCTGCTTATGGACATGCTCTTCATGTAAGTCTGATGCATTTGAAAAAAAAAGAAAAAGCTGTATGCATTACAGAAAAAAGATCAGGTACCATTCTTAGTTTAAAAAGAGAAGGAATATAGAGCTACCATTCTTAAGGGTGTTATATCTGATTTCAGTAAATACAAAAGATCAAATTGGTTGAAAAGGAAGAATTAAGGAATTAAAAGTGCCTGAAAAGAGGTGGGTTAAGACTTACTTTTCCCCTCTTTGTACTGTTTGGTTTTCCCGAAGATCTTAATGATATTTTACTGTCTTGAAGTGATCATTTTAAACTGTGGAAAGTGCTGTACACACTTAAGACTTCATATGCATCTAGGCATTTCAATTTACCAGTTACTTCGAGTAGGTTAGAGGGCTTTTAGAGTGTGTGGGGATTTTTGTTGCCTTTTTTCTTATTTTGTGAAGAGCTAAAGAGCTTTTGCTTCTTTCCTTATTCCTAATGGATCAGATTAAAGGATCCACATGAATCTACTCCCTTAGTTTAGTCTACATTTTCTTTTAATCCTCTTTATTCAAACTAACTCGGTACTTGTAATAAATATTATGAGCAAAGCAGAAAGTTCAGTAAATAAACTGTTTTGCAGCTGGTCCTTGATTTATATTCAGATGAGGAGATTTCTTTTCAAGTACTCTGAAATTTCCAAAGATCCGTGGCTTATAAATTCATTTTATTAAAGAACATTCTAATAGGATATGGTAGTTTGAACCAAATCTGTGTTTACTTACAGGTCACTTACAAATGTCTGCAAATTAATGGTCTACAAAGAACATTCTTCTACTTTTTGGTGTTCCCTCATTGTTTGGCATATCTTCAGGATAATTTTTCCCAATTTCAGTGCTGTGTTTGAGCTATGTAGTTCTTCGTAACTGTTAATTAGGAATTAGTACTGATTAATTACAAGATTGAGTTCAGTTCTGGTAGTGTGATTCTGAACTTTCTTCTGGGGGGGGAATATATAAACATTCTTTTAGTAGTGTAATGTTTCATCCTTTCTATGGAAAAGGCTTGTTGGGATCCTGTGTGTTGTGGCTGTCAATGATTAAATTTTGACAGTTTTACTTTTCCGGATTGTGAATCTTTCAAATACAAATTCACTTTATGCCACCTGTAACCCTAGCTACAGTTTTAAGAGGGTTGTTCTTAAAGAGAAAAATGGAAGTCTTGAATATAGGGGAATCTTTCTTGGAAGACTTTCGAAGTTCCAGATATGCTCTGATCCTATGATTATTTTTTTTTTAAATTTATGGTAGTGTAAATCGATGTATAAAGGCAGGGTTTGGCTGTAGGATTACATGCTCTATATGTAACAGCTTTAAAATATGGAGCTGAATTCATTTTATGCTTTTTAAACACGTCATTTATACACCCCATTCAGGTGGTATTGAGCTCAGGGACTATGATTTTGCTACACCTATATGTCTTACTGCTGAATAATCTGTCTTAAAAGTCAGACACCAACTTTATGCCAGAATCTTCTTACCCTGGAATTCATGCAGGTTTTTAGCAGTACAGGATCAGGATAATTATGCAGGGATCATGTGTTAGCACTCTGCTGGACACCCTGGGCAGTGTGATGCTTGAAGTTTGCACAGGACTGAAAGGTACAGTTAAAACTAATTCACTTTGTCCCTTAACAGGTGAGCAGGGAAGTTTTACTCATGGATCCGTTATTGATGGGAAATTTGAAGGATTCATCCAAACTCACAGTGGGACCTTTTATATTGAGCCAGCAGAGAGATACATAAAGGACAGAAACCTCCCGTTCCACTCTGTCATTTATCATGAAGATGATATCAGTGAGTACCTCCATTTTGTGCTGCAGATGAAATATTTTTTTAATTAAATGTCACAAGCTATAAGCCATTTATAAGCATCAAATGAGACTTTGGCTTGTGTGTGACACTGTGGATTGTGCTGTCATGAAGTGATTCATACGCAGTTATGGTGTGAGAGAGATTGATGGCAAACCAAAGTGAGTTGTCTTTATTCTGCCATTTTTATAAATGCTTAGCAGTCAGGTTTAAGTGTGTAAGCAGTATGCTTTGTACCCACTGGTACAAATGTTTCTTTTGAAAAATGCATTCTTAAAATAGTCTATACTGATTGTTCTTGCCTGGGGTCTGGAAAATAAAAGGTAATAAAAGGTCAGGCCACTGAATAATTTACCTGTATCTCGTGAAGGTGTCACTTGTGTGAAATAAAAGCTTCCCCCGTATGCATTGGTCACATGTGCCTTCAGAGAGTTCTTTAGAAGAGGTGGTGGCACCCAGTATGTCCCTTTTTATACAGAGCTGATGGAAGTGTACAGAGAATAGTCCTTAAATTTGATGAGTGTAGTTCCAGAAGTCTTGCTGTGGTTGTAAGTGCCCGAAAGGATGAAAAAGTACCATGAAATACTTCTACATCTTCAGAAGTGGTGCAGCAGAGTTCTCTTGCACTCTGCCTGCTATGAGCAGTCTTCAGGTGTAATACAAATCAGTTTTATTTGATGCTTAAGTACCTTCATGCTGATATCAAAAATACTGCAGTAAAGCTGTGATTCCAGGTAGATGTTGGCAGAGAGTCAGTTTAAGATTACCTTTTGGTTATTGAACCTAACAAACTGTCTTTCAGGCTAACTTGATGTAGGACTTCAGTCATGCTTTAAAAATCAATTTAAACTGTAACTTCATTTAAAAACATGTCCCGTTGGGCCACTGTGCAAACCTGAGAAGCTTGAGTTTGAATCTCATTTTGAATTGGATGAGGAGGCCTGTGTTAGATCATTAGAAGTTACTTGAGCCACTCTGATGATGATATATGTATCAATCATTTTCAAAGTACGTCATAATGAGACTGCTTTGTGAGAAGAAATGTTAAATAATAGGAAGCTAGATGAGGAAAATTTCTGATTGTGGTTTGGGTTTACGCATTGTAATTTTCTTTGTGCTGGAAGCCAGTGAGAAACGCAGGGTTATTGCATATTGCTCTCCTTGATTACTTCTCTTGTATGAATACAGTGAAGAGAAATGATCTTTCTCTGCAAAGAACTCGGCAAATTTGGGTGGGGTTTTTTGTATTTTACATTCAGTGGCAATATGTGTACTATCTTTGAGTGAGTTAAAATTGCTGTGAGCTAGCAGTCCTTCCTCTTATCTCATTCTGTAAATATGATTGCTAACCCAGAATCAAATAGAATTTCCATAATTTTAAAGAGCCTGTGAACAAATGCATTTATTGAGTTTTATGTACGTTGTGGGCTGTACATGTTTTCTGACTGACTCAGTGTATGTTTTCCTGGTGTTTGCAAGATCCATACTTGAGAATAAAGTAACTTTACAGGTTAGGATTCCATACTTTGGATTCTGAAAGAGAAGCTGCAGCACTTCATTTTCAGCTCTGCAAAGCCCTGCAGGTAGAATTCAGCTCAGGAGGTGAGGAGGCAGTTTGCTTTGGTGGATGCTCTTGGGGTATTACAGGGTTTGCTGCTGTAGCAGGAGAGTCATGGGGAAAAGTACTAAAAAATTCCAAAACCTGGACCTACCACTTACCTGGGACTTGGTTTTATAAAGGGCTTTATTAACCCTGTAGTTGAAATGAGGAGGAGGAATGTAAGAGACATAAGGCAGTGAAGTGATCTGCCCAATTTCCAAGGGCGAGACAAGGAAGATTCTCATGTCCCAATTCCTTATGCTGTAAATAGTGAGTGACTAAAAATACTCTTCACTGTTATCTACTGACAGAAATAGAACTGCACCTTAAAGAAGCAGATAAATTGATTTCATGGAAGTTACTGTTGGTGTTTTGTAGAAGTGATCTCTGTTGGAGAAGTAACTTCATCGCTTAGGAACTGGAAAATGCTAATTATGAAATTGCTTCTTGGTAATCTGTAATAAAAGTGAATGGGAGCAGGATGTGTTGGGGTGGTGTTAATTTTTCAGGTGCTGGTGTGTTGGCTTCCACTGTTGGATCTAGTGCATCAAACCCACCAGTTAGAAACAAAATCAGATTATCAGAGGGGATTGTCTAAATCTATTCCAGGAAGCCACATTAAAGCAACAGTACAGTATGGCTTCCAAATCACCAAGTGAGTGAGCACTGCTGCTTGCTCAGCAGAGTTGAAAATAGCCCCTCCTGGAGTGAAGTCTAAGCAGCTCTATTTAAAAACTCCCCACTCCCATTGGTTGCTGCCAGTGCAGTCTGATGTGCCTGAGTTCTGGTTGTCGAGGTTCACTTTTTTCATTGGTATCCTGGATGCCTCTAGGATTTCTATGGTCTGAAATATCTGGAGTATACAACTACTTCTGTCTTTTTCTGAATAGTGCTTTTGAAGTTAAATTATTTTTGCCTTTCATGAGAGCTATTTCTGCATTGAACTGCAGCTCTAAAAAACCCCCAAGAACTTAGAAAGGCTGAGCTTTATAGTAGCTTTAAAACTCAAAGCAAGCATGCTAATTTCTTGTTATTGCTCTAATCTAAAGTTAACTCTTGTGAAATAAAGTCAAAGCACTGGTATCTTACATAGGACAAAAGCAACGGAAATGTCACATTTCTAACTCGAGAGAGACTGAGGTAAAAAGTCATCTTTGCTTTGAGTGTGTTTTGGTCACCCATGTTTCAGCCTTTTGGAACAATATGCTTTTTAATGCTTTTCAGAAATCACAATGCAACATATGATTAGCATCTCAATGAGTTCTTATTCAGTAGTTCAACAAAAGTTGTTTTGTAAATGGGGATTATATTGTCAACTTTATAAGGCAGCTTTTGTCTGTTACAGTGGATCTGGTGACCAGTGGAAGGCAGCCTTCTATTCATGACTTGAAACACAAGTTGAATGATTTTAGTTTTTAAGCTACTCTTGATCAAGCCCTTTTATAATTTAGGGCTAGAAAGATGCAAATCGCTGTTTACTTTCAAATGTTTTGGCAACATTTCTTTAAGTTCATTTGAATTATATTTACTTTATTTAAATCACATGTGCTTCAAGTACACTCCTGAGTTCATGCTGTAAAATACAAAATCAGTATTGCCTCAAATCAAAAGTATACAGGAAAATCCTGTTCAGACCTTCAGGAAAATTAACGTGGTGTTTATGATCTTGGAAGAACCATACCACCGAGAACTGCAAGTAGTGCTTCATCATTTTTTGGAAGCCCTGTCTGATCAATGGACTGACTGTTGCAAACTGTGTTATTAATAACAACTTGGTTTCTTTTTCATCACATTTGGTTGTCAATTTAATAATGAAGGTCTGCTTGACAGTTGTCATGGGAGCAGTGTCACAGACTGCTTCAAATGAAATCTGTAATCAAGATGTTTGTTGTATCTGTTTGCATTTGAATTTTGTTCTGACACTCTTGCTTTTGCTGTATTGGGCAAATCTCTGTGGCTGTTGAAGAATTGAGTTTTCACCATTTTTAATGGAAGTTTGATACCAAATTCTTGCCCCAGATGCCTAAATCCAAGAATTGCTAGTAGTTTATCTAAATGCTCCACAGATCATACTATTTACTGACAAGTAGAAGAAGAAAAGGTCATATGTTAAGGAGTGTCTTTGTGGGAGGTAGTATATTTTCTTAAAAGGAAAAACAATTTTACTTTATGCATCTGGGGTTGTATCTATCATTAATAATCATCTGCCATCTAGTTAGAATAA
>WEKX01010391.1:0-28194 GCA_013390025.1 Pitta sordida
TCTAGCTCTCTTTCACAGCAAGGGTTCACCATACAACAGTTTCAGAGGCAACATCTGCTTTATAGAACATTCTTCTTAGCAAGGGCTGGGCAAGCAGAGCTAACAGTATGGTGGTACAAGATCTGGGCACTGATTTGAGAAAAACAATGTTACTTGGTACATTTTTATTTTAAAGAAGAGGTTTCTTTGCAAGTGAACCCCTAACTAAAGTCTATTCATTGTAAGAAATGACAGAAGTGAAACTAGGTGAAGGAAAGGAGATGGCTGAAACAAGTTGAAAAAAACAGCAATAGCCCAACTTCTGATGCATAAATATTTTGGTGTGGACACCAATCCAGAATTGATGTCTAAATGTCATCTTAGCCCAATTTGCAGTATTTCAAAGCTTTGTGTTTAAATTCAGCAGGACTGAAGGTCAGAAGTTTTACTAAGTATTTGAATCCAATGATACATTTTGCAAACATTAATTTTTATTTGAAAATATTTCTTTTATCTTGTTCAACTGGTAGTTGCCAAGGTGGAAGAACATAGAGCAGGCATAAGGTCAAAGCTTGGTCAAAGGAGAACAGTTGTTCATGCTGTCTTGACCCTAACACTTCCAGTACTGCTCCTGAAAAACTGGATAGCTTCAAGTCTGATTTTTTCCAGTGCAGAATTATATTATATCAATAAGTTCTTTTTTGTCCAAATGTACAAAGATACTGTGGCCAATAAACCCCTTCACTGAGTTGGTTGTTTTTGATGTCTGCATCTTTTGTAGTAGAAAGAAGAGTGTGGGGCTATTTAATAGAAAGTGTTGATAGCACAGAAAAGAGGAACATAAAAGATGTCTATTTCCTTTTTAATGCTATGTATTTAAATTATCAGAACTTCAGTTAGTACAATGCAGGAAAGTAATTTTGGAACTAAAAGAAATATGCATTTAAGCCCTCTGAAGAGTTATTTATGAATCTTGAAATGCAGTAGAAACAAGAGATACATGAAATTATAAAAATTGTTTCAACACTGATACCAACAGAACAGTTTAGTTTTTAAATTGATTTAAAAATGTTGTTTCGTTGCCTTGACATAGTTAGTGAACAATATTGTGGACATGCAGAAATAATAGTTGTCTATTTCACAAACCTGAGCAAAGTCCTCCCTTCTTTACATATACATAGTAGGGACTTGAGGAAAGAGTAATTTATATTTAAGCAAAAAGGGCATTATAAGTAGAATTTTGCTAAGTAAATTCAAAGGGAGAATTTTAAACCCATTTCAGCTGAAGCAGATGTCACTCAGTTTACTGTGGTGGCATTTATAATGTGCTTTGAAAAGGAGCAAAAGACTGCATGAACAAGACTAGTCAGGACGGGGAAGTCAGACTTCAGAGCAGTTAATAGGTTACAGTTCCCTTGAAATTAGTAGGACTGGAGGGTGTTCAGAGCTTTTCAAGAGAGTTGCATTTATTTTCATCTCAGCGACATTACATTCTGTGAGTGACAGATGTGTGGCAAAATAGAGTACTTAAATTTTACTTTCAGTTCTGAACTGTGAAGATAGAACAATGCTTGTCACATTTCAAAAAGGCTACAAAGGAGTTTCCTAAATAGTTATCTGAGACACTAGAAGGAAACAAAATAGAAGAGCTTTGTAAAAAAAAAAAAATTATTAAAACCCACCTATATTTATAGCTTTAAAGCAAGGAATTTTTAGAATATTCTGAGTAATAAAGGACAAGAATTATCTCAAAATGCCATGCAAAAAAAAAATGTAATTTGAAATTGTGCTTTATTTTGAAGAAAATCTTGTATGCAGTTTTGTTGAACAGAAGATTCTGTATGTGAGGAGAGGGCTAGGAGACATTGGAGGAAAATATTCCCAGCTTGCATGACACAGTCAGGATGGGTTGCCTGGAGGATCAGAATAGGATACAATCATGAAATCATCCAGACATGAAGGCCAGCTTCTCCAAAAGTCATGTAAACAAGATTGTGGTTAGGAATCAAGCAGGAAGGCAGTTGAAAAAACCCAAACCCAAATCCAACTCAAACCCCAGTTTTAAACTCCCTTGTAACACAAAAAACCCCAACAAAACAAATGAAAGGGCAGAACTTAAAAGTCTTTGCAAGGTTTAGTAACTTCCTATTTGAATACTGGATTAAAAGTTGGAGATTCAGCATACTCTGAATAATATCTAATTAAATCAAAGATATAGGGATAGAAACATACCATGACATACCCCCTCTGGAAGAAAACTGGGTTCTTCAAAGAGGTCTTTCAGTGTTACTATGAATCCTTCAGCTGGGAAGATGTACCTTATTTAGGAGCCTTCAAGGATTGAAAGAAATTATGTATAATTTTTTTCCTTGTGTATTTTACAATTACTTAGCAAATAGAAAAGGCTTTCTTGTCCTCATTTACTCTGTGTAAGAGGAAAGAATAATTAAACAGAGCCCTGAAAAAAACAGAACGAAACAGGATCAGCTTTATAGCCATGTGCTGCATTCACACTTTAGATGCATGTTACATCTTTAATATTCCTAAAGAAAACTTCATTCACAAAGACCCTTTCGACTTTCTTGAAATGACATTTTACTTGCAGAGATTTTTAGTGATTGGTTGGTTGGTTGGTTTGTTTGTTTTTATTAGAGGAGTCTGCTAAAGCATATTGACTTAACACAAAGTCACCTTGGTATCGCTTGCAACAGGCCCCAGAGCAGTGCCTGGATTTGCAGCTCTAACTGGCATTGTGTTCTGCTGCTTTTTGAAGACTTTTGAAAGTTAAAATTGAATCTGTCCTTAACACCACTAACCATCCATCTGCTTCTTGATCTTAACTATTTGAAACATTTAACATTCTTCGTGATTTCTCCCCCAGTGTTTAAAAAAAATCTCATGCCTTTACCCTCATATTCCTTAGATTTTGTTATTAACAGTCCATAGCTTTGGTTTTATGACTGTAGAGGCTCCCCAAAGCACGGGAGTCACAGTAATGCCACTTACTCCAGGTATTCTAGCTGCACTGTGCATAAACGAAAGACTTCATCCCTCAGGGTTATCTCAGCAGTATATTCCACAAACACATCCCTTCTCTAAAATAAGAAAGATTCTACCCTTTCAGCCGGCTTAACTTTGTCTAGACAGCAAATGCTGCCAGATTTCATGTCACTGATTTAGCCTCTCCACCTGACTAAGCTAGAGTCAATGTGATTCACAAAGATTTTCTTTATAACCTGTGTTTCTCTAACTTCTCTGGCTGCTTGTCTATGCTTGTACCTGAGAAACCTGGGAAACTCTAAACAGCTGTCCCGCACCAGAAGCTGCACGCCAATTACCTCAGCAGGGATACACTAGTGGTAAAACAAGACTTTGGAGAGTCTTAGGGGTAACCTACAGTGCCCGATGCAGATTTCTTCATTTTCCATTTCAGAAGTTCTTATTGTTTATTCAAGTGATACAGTTTTATCTGTAGTTTGCCAGTAGCCTGTATAACATAAATGTCTTTACAGCTAAGGAGAGGCGGTTTTCTGCCTTCTTATTAGTTTAAGGAAATAAATACGTATCTTGAAGAGTGTGACCTTCATTATATCTCAGACCTGATCATTGCTCCCTGTGGGCTCCATTACTTCAGTGAAAGCCATAGACAAATTTCACTCAATAATTAGAGGGACTTGAGTTGTTCTGGTCTGAGAACCCAACACCCCTGCTGTGCTGAATGGCAGTGTACAGATGAGGGATTTGAGAGCTAAGAGACCAAACTAAATTAAGGCTGCCCAAGGTCTGCCTTGTGCATTAACTTGCAAATAAGCTGGGAGCACAACAAAAAATGAGTTATCCTTTTCCTAAGTAATAGTAAATTGTTCCCAGTTAGGATACATTCAAACAGGTTGATGTGAGGTCTCATGTGTGATTCACACCTGCAGTAATACAAGATGAATATATAATAAAAAATATTGTTTTGTGTCAACTGAGAGGTCTAGTACTTATTCAACAAAATGTGGTGTACTTTTCTGTTTATAAAAGACATTATACACAAGAAATTAATCTAACATAAAATATGTATAAATGTATATAGACATAACACATAAATTTGCACGTGTGCACATATCTGAACTGGTCAGTGCATAGCAAGAATACTTATTACAAGGAGTAAATCTATTACTGCTAGATTTATGGACAAAATTCATGTGTTCAACAGTATTGCCCCTCTATGTTACCACTAACACCTGCCCTGAAGAACTACATGGAAGTATGATTTACAGACAGCTTGTCCTGTAGATGTCCTATGCATCAAGTCAGGGCCCAGGACACCTTCCATGACACAGAGTGGACATCCGCAGGACTTGTGTGAGTACTGCATTCAGCTTGGATTTTTTGAGAAACTTAAAGCCATATATAGGTATAACTGAGAACTTTGATGGACTTTGTGCAATACCAACTTGCTACAGGGTAATGCAGCACACCTCTAGCTGTGATGAGCTCTCCTGGTTTCACTTCAGCTGGGACAGAATTGTTTTCCTTCCTAGTAGCTGATACAATGCTATGTTTGGGGGTTTGTATGAGAATGATGATGATCACACACTGATGTTTAACTTGCTGCTTAGCAGTGTTTACTCTAAGTCAAGGACTTCTCAGTTTCCCATTCTCCACTAGAGAGCAGGTGCACAAGAAATGGAAAGAGAACATGGCCAGGACAGCTGACGTAAGCTGGTCAAGGGGATATTCCATACCATAGAACATCATGCCCAGTATGTAAACTGGGGGAGTTGGTTGGTTCAGACTGATTGTTGTTCAGGGATGTGCTGGGCATCAATCAGCAGGCGGTGAGCAATTGTATTATGCATGACTTATTTCTCTTGGGTTTTGTTCCTCTCTCTCCTTTTCATAACTGTTATTAGTACTGTTTGTATTAGTAATTTACTATTATTATTGCTGTTGTTGTCTTATTTTCTTTTGATTCAATTTTTAAACTGTTCCTATCTCAACCCACGAGGTTTACCTTTTCTTTCCAATTCTCCTCCCCATCAGGGGGTGGGTGTGAATGAGGACCAGGGTGGTACTTATCTGATGGCTGAGGTTAAACCATGACATGAGTGCTGCATGATAGTGGTGAACTTTGTGGCTTCTGTGGTCTTTCACAACACTTGGGAGTTGGACTCGATGATCCTTGTGGGTCCCTTCCAACTCGGAATATTCTGTGATTCTGTGTTAGTTTGATCTCTGGAACCACCCTGTTTACTTTTTGACTTTCAGCATCTGTTTTTGTTAGCACCCAGTTATGACATCTAGCCCACTTGCAATCCCAAAATCAGGAAAAGCTACTTTGTTTTATGTGATAGTGCTCTTGATGAACACCAAACTGTATCAGCTGTAGAGGGAGATTCAGGCCATTTAATTTTTAATATGCGTTTTAAGCACCTCACTTTCCCAAAGAGTATATTAACAACCAACCTCTTGATTAGGTGGCCATGGGGAGGGGGTAAGGAAGGTGAGACTGACTCTCATCTCTGCTTTTGAAGCAGTGTGGTTGTGCAGAGAGGAATGTCAGGTTATTTCATCGACCTCTCTAGCTTGTCCTTTTGAATCAGATTTCTGACTGAGGGGAAGCAACCAGCAGAGACAGTCTCAGATGCCTAAGTGGTGGGTGTTTGTCTCTCTGGGCTTCCTGAGGAGCCCAGCCTGGCCTCATCTGAGGGCACAGGTATCCTAGTCAGGCAGGAAGGATAAGTCCTTTGACTACACACATCTATTTCAACGTTGCAAGGGATTCGAGCAGAGCATAGCCGTATGGAAGGAGGTATAACTATGAAGGCACAAAAGACAGAAGAACAAAGTTCACATTTTAATAATAATGCTGGTTTGAGCAATCCTCACATCTTCTTTTATTTCCTTCAACAACAGCCCTTATTTTCACTTTTGTTTATACTGGATCAGTTTTCAATTGGGAGCAATTCCTCTGTCCAGGTTGCAAGAAGCAACAGTGCCTGGAGAAGTGAGGGTATGGTGAGGAAAAAATAGCAGTAGGAAAGGAGGGTAGATGGAAACTCCCAAAACCATCTTAAGCCCCACTGTTGTTGAGTGAAGAGCTATTACTAGAGGGTGCCATTAATTGTTGCCATCATGACAATGAAAGTCTTCTTAATTCTCCACCTAGTTTTTTCCATATTTCCTTTTTTTTTTGGGTGTTACTTCTTGGCTTCTTTCCCTTCTTTGCCATTTTTCCAGCCTCTTTTTGGATCCTCTGCTCACAGATGTGTTTCATGCTGTGGTCATCTTGGCCGTGTGATTATTGCTGCTGTTCTGTGTCTCCTTGGTTTATTATACTAGCTGAAGGACTCTTCTCCTGCATTTTTTTCTTCCAGGTGGAGGTTAGCCCTTTGTTGTGGGCTGTTTGATGTGGTCTCTGACAGACTCAATGCTGTTGGGTGTTCAAGAGCCACCTGTTGATCCTGTCTGGTGACCAAGCTGTCACCAACCTCCACCTACGCCCAATTGCATGACTGTGGGTGTGGCAAGAGAAGCAGAATGTACAATGTGTTAAGAAGAAATTTATACCATATTTGACAGCATTACTCTATTGATGGCTGCCAAGAATATGACTAGCATAATTTTCTTGGGTCTTTCTCTGATCTCTTATGTAAATTTTATATGTGTTCAAGCAAACAAGATTTTGAAGAAGAATTTATTTTACATATAGCTGAAATACAAATATTTACTCTGCTGAATTCAATTCTAGCCATCTTCATAAGTTCTCTTTGGTTTATGTGAGTAATCATAGAGTTAGCTATACCAGTGCAACTACTTATCAGAATTGGAAATTTTAAATTCCCAACTGAAAACATTCAGGAAATTTACTCTCCTGTTCCTGTTGGGGAAAGTAAAGAGAAACTAGATAAGGGACACCTATATAACTGTGGGCGAAAATAGTGTCCCTGTGTTATAGTCTGTGGTAAGTAATAGGAATATTAGAGTAACTTTTTTCCCCTTTTTATAGTTCCAACACATGGCACTGAGATCCTATTGCAAAGAACAGTTTGAACCAAAAATCTCCTCCTGCCCTTAACCCTCTTTTAGAAAGAACATTGTACCTTCTTAGTGTCAAATTTTAGAAATGTTGCCTTGTAGGCATGTTATACCACAAGTCCAGCTAATTCCTAAATGTGGTGTGGCTTAATACCCCTGTATAATGCTTTCAGCTTTGAAAGAGGAAATTTTCAGAAGAATGAAAAGCAGCTAGGTAAGTTGCTAGTAATTACGTACTCCTTTTTGCTTTTATAAACTACTTACTCTAACATATTCTGACATCAAATATGCAGACATTCTCTGCAAATTCTCTAAGCAAATTTCTGTACTTCCTCTTGATGGAAGAGAGAGTACTGACATAGTTTAAGTAAAAATGTTTTATAATTATGTCCATCATTGCTATTACAACTGAAGAAGGTATAAACTGCCTCTCTTCTGCGTGCTCTGCAGGCAACATGAAGACATTAAAAAAAACAAAACAAAAAACTTTGATAGTAGAGAACAAAAGTCACAAGAATATTAACTTCAGATTTTGAAATACTGTATATAAGTATATTAGAAGTTTTCTTCCTTGCAGTGGATGTGTGACAGTAAAAAAGAGAGCAAAGAAGCAGTGCCAAGGTGAAATGGAGTCCTGAGCCCCTTTGCTACCATGTGTTAAGGTAAAAGACTGCCTTGTTTTCCAGGATGAGGTCAGTTTCATTATTTGTTTGCTCCAAGTCAGAGATCGACTGTAGAAATACTAGCATGCTTGACAGAAAGGAGTCAAAGCAACACAAAGCACCTGGGTGACAAAGTGGCATACTGACTCCTGGACTGACTAAACATGTCACACAAAGTTGCAAAACAGCATGTAAAAAATGACATGCAAGAACTGCAGAGAGAAGGGAACATTTCACGGGACAAAGGGTCCAGTGCCTCTGAGCTTTTCTTAAAAAATAATAAAATGATGAAGATACAGTAGCAGAGAGCATTGAAAGTTGAAGAACTACTTAACTCCAAAGCTATATAATTAGAAAACAGGTTGAGAGAAGGGGATACATCAAGGTCTGGAAAAGGAAGGATGGGGAAGGAGGAGAGAGAAGACAGACAATTGTGAATGGTATCTTGCAGCCTGAGAAGAAACAAAAAAATTATTGGTGCTTCCCAGTCAGTCACCAAGACAACAGCAGATTGAATTTGAAACTGCCTGTAATAATTTATGACTACTTTGTCTTGGTTGGATTACAGTGTTGCTTTGCCTGCTTATGTTGGATTCATTAGCTTGGCAGGTCTTCAGCCAGAAAGACAAGGTAGAAGAAAGGGGGAATTTAGGGAAATTCAGATTTACAGAAGTATGATATAAAAAAATCTGGTTAATTTGGAAAAGGTTATTACTCTTATTGTTTTGAATATCTTTTGTGCAATGATTTCTTCCCAGTGTTAAGAGAGAGATACAAAAGAGAAGTAACAATTAAATCCATTGTTGCTACACGAGGATGTATCCCCTGCTGATCTTAAGCTTCCAAAAAGAAAATTCAAGTGTGTGCTGGGGACTTGGTAGGTCCACTTGGCGCTGACAGCCCTCTGGAAGAAGAATCATGGTGTTTGCATCCCTGGAGGGTGTGGGGGCAGGTCCAGAGGTTTGTGGAGGTGGAAAGTATTAGTGGAGGTGCAGCGAAGGTTCTGCAGAAATTGTAGCTTAGCAGCATGGTACATTTTGAAGGCAGAAATGACAGGGATAATGGGGAATCTGAAAATGGCTGTTTGAAAAGACCAGTTCACAAAGTAATCCAGCAGTAGCATAGCAGAGATGGACAAGCGTCAGGAAACATGCTGCACTTACCACTTCAGCTGTCTGGAAGATGGAGAGATGGAGACTGGCAGTGAGGGAGTGTGCCCTTTCACAGCAGGCAAACAACTAAGCAGCAAAAATCCTGTTAGTCCATTCCTGCTGTGATACCCACACCTGTTTGGGGCAAAGATGGTAAATTGCACACACAGGCAAATTGCTCACCATATGGTCTCATTTCCTTTGGAACCAGTGTGTGGCAAAGTGTAGAAGAAACCATCCTATAGCATTCAAATAAAATAGAGTTTTATGGCACTAGACCTTTTAGTCTAGCTTTTTCAAAAGCCAAAGGTTTTACTGAGAATTGGCCATCCTGCAGGTTTATATTTCTGGGACACCACAGAGGCATATTAAAACATCCAAGCAACAATAGTAAGACAGTATTAACAATGGTAGGGAACACTCTTTTGCATCTCTGCTAACATTCAACTCCAGAGTACCCAGAAAGGGTGGATATCTGTCTGGATATCCTGTTCCACCTATAAATCTACCCAACTTTGTGATAAAATGACCACACTTCATCCAAGTATTTAAAAAAAACCCCGAACACCACTGATTCTTCCTTCCCCACTGCATCCCCAAGTTTTACGGCTTTTGTAATGTGACAAATGTGAGGAAAGAGCAATTTTATGTGTCATGCTTTGTACATTACACTGATTTTATTACCTCTAATGTTTTAAGATGTCAAGATAGAAAATATCCAGTCCCTATTAATAAAAAGGGCCAGGTGTCTAAACAGTTGAAATTAGTGTACATCCCACATAAATATATTTGTGTAAATTTAGCATTCTAGCCTAACTGTTTTAGTTGTAGCATCCAGTTATATGCCTGTATTTTTCTTGCCTTTTAGCTTTCCCTTCCAAAGATGTTATGGCAGACTTCTCTCTCCCTCCTCCCCCCTGAGGCTAGAGTCAGGTTAGAGTGTTGCTTTAGGATTACAATAAATAAATTTACAAAAAAAAAACATAAACAAGAAAAAGAAATGACAGCTCTGAGCCATTCATCGTTTTCCCTTCACTTCTTCTTTCTCCCTACAGCTATTGCTGTAGCCCAAATACTCCTTGCCCTTCTGTGGCAAACAGTTTGTGAATTGTTTATTAGCTTGGAAAACTGTTTCTGCCTTTCAGGGCAGGTGTCAGTAGAAGATATCTGTGATGACTACTGTGTGAAGAAAGTACCTTTATGTCTTAGGAACAGATAGACTACTCCAAATGATCCAGTCCTATGAATTATGCTGAAATGAAGGCCAGCAAATATTACCTTCCACCCCTTCCAATGACTTTAGCGTTGTCTTCATTATCATCTTCTGTTCTCCCTTGCCAATTCACTCAGCAGTTTGCCTCCTGCGCTACATACCAGCTGACAGATGTATCCTTTTCATTTCACATACTCTTAAAGCCTTGGGCACTGCTTTCTGGAGATATTTATACAGCTCTGGGACTCAGGTGCTGGAAAAGTAGTTTGTACCGAATATTTGTTACATGTTCTACAAGATCCTACACACTTTTACTTTGCATAGAGTAAAACAAAATAAAAAGGTGTTGATGCTTTCTGTGTATTATGTTTCATATGAAACTTTAACATTACATCTTACTGACAGGACACTTCTTTCTCACCGTCTTTCAAAGTTATCCTCTATAACAGCATGAATTACACGAGTAATAATTTTCCTATATGACACAGTGACTTCAAAACCTACCTACCACTAAGTTTCTTCATTTCCCAGAAACAAAAGGAGGGTGGGAGAATGTCTTCCTCCTGCTCATCACAAGACATTTCTGTGTCCTCAATTCAAACACTGGAAGAGGAAGGACATCTGCAACAAAACACACACTGAGACTGTCCCCCCACATTAGTCAGCAAGAACAATCAGTCATGTGCTTAATCTGCTGGTATAATTTCTTCCTCTTATTTTATTCAACATGGGACAAAGTTTGGAGCTGGTATAAAAATAATTCTTTTTCTTTTTTTTTTTTCTTAAAAAAATATTTCTCACACATCTCTGTGTATTTCATTTTCAGCATACCTTACCTTATAGATATGTTAGCTACCCTCTGAATAACCATCTTCTGTATTTGCAGAGGAAGGTGTTAGAATCTGAAGGCTTTTTTGCCAAGTGTTTTACCACTTTTTTCTCATTTAGATGATCTGCTAGAAAAAGCGATAAACACAGAATATTTGAAAAATGCCATAGCAGAACCCTTAAGGTAAACCAGCTGGCCTTTACTTCAGTTTCTAGGACAGCATTTTAATAAACATTAGTCATGGTGATTATGGAACATTTTTATCAAGGATACATCATTTCCTGCATTATCCCATTTTTGAGTCCATATTAGCATAATAACTTGCATTATTAGTATAATTTGAGATGTTTTAAGGACATGGCTGGAGAATAAAAAGCTGAGTCTGGAAAGCCTCTGATTGCCAGTTGCTTGTCTTGCTTGCCAGGGCCAATTAACATATTTCTTCCATTTTTGCCTTTGTTTGACTTTTCAAAATACAAATGTGCTGCAGACTTTCAGAATCACTTAGGCTCGTTGTTCAGGCTTTGAAGCACATAGCAACACGAACCACATTCATGCAGATTAAGTGCTCTTTGGAGTATTAGAAACCACTTAATCTGTATAAATATGCTCCAGGTTGCTCAGTTTTTACATCACTTTGAGAAAGAACTACAGTGGTTCAGAAAAGCATATGATGCATTATTTAGAAGAAGATATATAATCCATGGTAAGTTTGTCTTCCAAGTGACTATTGTCAGACTCAAAGTTTATATTTTGTACTTCATTGGACTGTGTTAATGCAAGTGACAAAAGGAATTTCCAATTATATACTCTATTACTTTCAAAATTCTGGTTTTATCACTGTTGATTTAGAAGATAAGCATGAGTGATGTAAAAGTACCAAGTAATTTTACTTTACAGCAGGAAGAATTTACACGTTTAAAGAGAAGAAGGTAAACAGTATTTATTTTCTCACTGAGCTAAATATGTTAGTCCATGCATAAAAAAGACCTTTTAATTTTCCATTGAGTCTAATTTTCATTTGCAGTAGAGCTGAAAAGAATGAGGTATGAGACGGGACAAAGAACATCATACTAGGATATTAGAGATTTTGCTTTTGGGGTTTACAGTGTCATTTAGTCTAATAACTCTTTATAGTATAGTATATTTATTGCCAAAACCAGAAAGCATTGTTGCATTTTGAAGCTTTCCCAGAGGCTATCTTACATATCCTGAGATAAATTTAAGATCTGTGTTTAATATATGTGCAACTCTAACTGTATTCTGAAATCCCTTGTTAGTCAAATGCTTGCAGCAACCATTAACAATTGGATGATGACATGTACAAGGTAGCATTTATCATAAAATGCCCACCCCAAAGAAGAAAATAAGACTTTTAGAGACTGGATGTCCTCATGAAGAACTGATTTCAATATGTGGAATTCTATTTTTTGTGAAAACTCTGGAGTTTTAATATTGATAAATACCTATTATGAGAAAAACTTACACTCTGTAATTGATCCTAAAGGATGATTTAGTAGCTGCCAGTCTTCCCTACTTGTACTTCTGGGGCTATTACCCCCTTTAGTTGATGCGCAGCATCCTTTCCAGGTGAGGGAAATCTGTGCCAGCTGTTGGAGGCAAACACTATGTCCTCTACCTGCAGCGGTGGGTGTCATGATCTCCACATAGGGGGTGAAGGAGTAGAGACCAAGTTTATTGCCTCACACACAGACTTAAATAACCGATAGTCCTCAGAACAGCAATACAGCCCAAAACTTTCCCCACACATTCAGTACGTATGCACCTAACTCCCCCAGTCCTCCTCGTGCGTCCCAATGGTGCCTCCTTACACCTGTGGCCTTGCTGCTATCTGTGTACAGAAAGTCCTTGTTGTTTCCAATGCCTTCTCCCCAAAACTAGAAGCCCCAGGTACAGCTTTTAACTCTTTGTCTGCCACATCTACCCTTCACCAGTGAGATCCTTCTTTTGCTGTGGATGCACAACTGCAAGTGAACACATCGAGGTCCATCACTCCTGGAGATTATCCTACATGGGCCATAATGTCCACAGTGGTTTATATTCAGGTTTCTAACCACTATGTTAATAACCTCACTGTAGTTGTAATAGCTGTTGTCAGAGCTGGTGTATTTCTGGAGATGGTGGGAGCAGGGAAATAGTTACTTGCGTATTAGAGCAGGATGAAGACTACATTGAAAGATGTTTAGTAACACAAGCAGGACTTGCAAAGGGCAGAATGAGGCCTGTTTTCTGGGTGCAGACTTGAATTTTAGCCACCTTTTTCTCCATTCACATAAAATAAATGAGGACATGATTTCAGTTTTGAAAGAAACCGTTATGTGTCTGCTCTGGGTCATTTAATTACCCTTGTAACAAAATTCTTTGTTTTACAGAGATTTGTAAATTAATTCTTTTATGGTAAGAATTTCAAATGTTCTCTTTTGTAAAAATAAACCTAAAGAAATTACAAAGAAGCTTTGAAAGAGATATTTTGCTGTGATAGTAATGTCCAACTGCAGCAAATTAACTGGGTGAATAAGGCTTCTCATATAAATTCAAAATGGATTTCAAAAATTCAATTAATTAATTAAAATCAGTGGCTATAAAAAAAAAGTTAGGTAATTATGAAAATTTCAAAATTTCCATTAGTTTGATGTATAGGTTGCATTGTTTATGAACCACACCTTAGTTATATCCAGTGCAAACAGTGAAATATTATATGACCTCTATTGCACAGAGGCCCTTTGCCAGAAGCTCATTGCGGTAATGGGATTTAATATTTTTTGCATTGGATTTTACTCTACTGTTGGTTTTATCATTCTTGATCTCTGCAAATGTGCTTTATTGTCTGGATCATTTAATTTTGTTAGGCAAATGTGCTTCATTTTTTAATGATAAAATGTTAGCATGCACTTCAATAATAACTGTTTTTCCTTTCAGAGCAACTGATGCATGAAGTCTAATCTTTTGTAGTTGAAGGAAGATGTTCTTTAAGAATTGATTTACGGTCTGCCTTTGTCTTACTAATTTTTAATTACATGCAGTCAGACCTGATTAATCTGAATTAGCATGCAAAACCCCTTTTTAGAACTAAATAAAATCAGATTAACAAGTAAAGGATACATACAAGAATGTGTTCTAAGGTTGGTTAAAAGTTAAATCCTTCTTGTTCTTAAACACACAGACATTTCTGTCTGAACTCTTTATGTCTTCTAATTGGTTACATAGTTTTGCTGTGTTACAGAGCTGTAATTCCTTCTGACTTTTGAGTGAAACATCTAGGCATCATAATAATATTATGCAATTAAATGCCTTTGTAGGGTTTTATAACTGAAACAGAATGTAATAAGATCAGTTCAGCCAATGCCCTTATGAACACAAGTGTGTTTAAAGAGGTGGCACTATTACAAGGTTACAATTTCAGAAGTCACTTTGCTTTTAAGCAGCGGCTAATGCAACCTAATATGAACTAAGAGCAGCTGCATTGAGGGTGAAGATCCTACCTTCACTCCAAGCCCTGCTCCCTTCCTTCTCCTGGGCTCCCACTAATTTTATACTTGCCTTTGTGATTGTTGGAGCACAACACAGCACCTCAAATAAATAAAATGGCAGTTCATTACCTAGAAAAATAGTGAATATTGCCTTGGTTTTGGTAGAGCAAATTGAAAGAGTTTACCTAGGGGTCAACCAGGCAATGAAGTTGATAAGATGAAGGGTAGAGGATAAATGTCTAATCAAAGGGCAGGAAGGGGAGTGGAAGGAAGGAAATAAAAGACAGGGCAAAATCTGTGTCTTTCAGACACTGTGAATCATTTGTCAGTTCAGTCATAGTGGGGGGCTGTGGTCCAAAGAGGCCAAAGACAATTTGGCAACTCAGGTGTGCTTGAACAACCTGTTTGCCTCACAGGAGCAGTCTCAGTAAAGTCAGCTGGATATAAGTATGTGCTTTGAGCAGAGCTAGATTTGACAATCCACTATGGGGATCCAATTAAAATGTCTTCTGACTGTGCTCCACACACATAGCCCTGCCTTGATGGGAGCATACAACTCTCCTGGTGTTTGGGTAGTAGGCGTAAACACATGCTTCTCTGGGCAGAGGTCACAGGTATGCAGAAACCTCCTTGGAGACAATTGCCATTTTAAATTGATTGTAGCCTATACTACTACTACTACTACACAATTATTTCTAGTCGTGAGAACAAGAACTACACTGCATAGAAACTCTGCCTCTCATCTCTATATCTCATCTGTGTTTCTAAGACAAAACATGGCTTGTTGCGCTGTTAGCATTGTGAAGGAAAAAAATTATTAAAAAGCTTTTCAAATACAATGAAAGAGGTTATTTGAGCAGGATGTTGATTATTTTAATTTGAAATTATAAATACACATATAGTAGAGGACAAATAAAGCTTTATACTTGACTAACCCATGCCCTATTTAGACTAAATTTTGCCGTGATGTATTTCCGTACTATTGTACAATAAAATACAAATTACTCAAATTCATCAAGAAGGAATTAATTGGCATATAATAGGGAATCTGGCTACTGTACTGGCAAGCTGCCAAAATGAAAGATGGAAGAAGCTTGTGGAGAAGGGGACAGACACATGAATGCAAAAAGTCAACAACTGTAGGAATAAGTTTATGTGTAAGCTAAATCCAGCTATGTTATCTGGCTTATGTCAAAGAACAGTAGTGACATTATGAGATTCTCAACATGGAATTATTTCTGTGAGTCATTCATATATTTAATTTTATTTAGGCTTAAACAGAATTGCTTAAGCAGACAAACAGAGTTTTGGTATGGCTGTTTGGAAGCTGTAGAAACCCAGATGAGCAGAAACTGCTAGCATGCTGATCACATCTCTTCAAGCTGAGAGGCCAAACACTGCAAACTCTTAGCTCTCTGATTAGACACTTTGCTTAGCTAGGGCCTAAGTCAGGAAAACTCGTTACTCTTTTCTTGGGTTTTTTTTTATTTTTTAAATTTTCTTTAAGACTACATTCACCATTCATTTCTTTTTCTGCAGCAGATTTTCAACAATGATCACATTATTGGTCAAACCCAGACCATCTTTTCCCATCCTCCATCTAAAAGGAACAAACAGAAAGTCTGTGCAGTTTCTCAAAAATCTGCTGTTGCACTTATGAACTTTAGCTGCCAGGCACTTGGATGCAATGTTTTTCAGGAGGGAATACAAATCTATCCATTTCAGTGCTATTCCGCTTACCCTTAATTCTCTTCCTTCATTCTGGATAAATAAAAAGATTAATTCCCACACATTCTTGAAGCTCTGCTTGGCTCTAAATTAGATCAAGTTGTGAGTTTTGCTCATTAAAGGTCTTCTTCCCTGCTGGCAGAAAGACTCTTGTATTTGTCACTGGTATTCTTCCTGTCCTCCTGTCCATACAATTCAATTGTAAATCCCACATGACCATCATTCAACCAAAGAACAGACTGTCGGGGCTTTTTGACATGTTTTTTTCTGTAAGATGTGTACAAATAAATGCATGATACTTCCAGACAAACCTTTATACTGCTAATAAAATTTTAGATGCATAGAAAATAATGTGGAGCACAAATTTTAAATTGCTACTTATCTCATTAGAATGGTATTTCAGCATTTTAGTATTCCAAAGTGTTACTTAGGTTTTGTGGGTCCTCCTCTTCAAGGAAAATTACTGTCTCTCTTTATGCAGGCATATTCTATGACAACAGCTCCCACCATGTTTTTAATACATATGTATATAGATCTCAGATGCATAAAAAGCTATACATAGGATGAATCATCTGTTTCATAAACTCATCTGTGTTGTTGTCAGAACCTATGAAAATAATGTGATAGGCAGGCCTCAGCAGAGTGTCTATCCACCACGTATTGTGAGGACAATCAACCACCTTCGATCTTCATCCCCTTGGCTGGAAACCTGCCCTTGGAAGCCTGGGGGAATACAGACACACAGGAAAGCAGAAGTTTGACAGATCTGATTTTTCAATAACCAGGAATATATGTTTCATAGCAGAGGTTTTTTAAAATACATTGTCAGTCCCACTTTCCTGTTTTACTGAAGCAGCTCCAGGCTGAGCAATTTTGTTGATTACCGCACCAGTGAGACTGACCAATAATAGCTTGCTGAAAGTTCGTGATGACTCCTGAGGTACGATATACAGTCGGGTCTCCTATACCATGGTACTGTGTGTCTTGACCCTCCTCTGCGAAGCCCTCCACCCGTGTTGATTGGCAGCTCATTAATATGCAAATTTCCCCCACATCCTCACACCGCCCCCCAGCACTCCAGTGCTGTTTCAGAACTGCCGTGCTGTATGTTGGTGTTCGTGTTGGTGCTTCCCGGTGCCTGTGGCCACCACTGTGGGAACAACTCCTTTTCATGTCAGCCGGGGACACTGGAGTGGGGAGCTCCCTGCGCCACTGTCCTGGTGTCTCTCCAGGTGGGTAGACCTGGTCTCTCTGTACTCAGGGTAGACGTGCTGTCTGGTCTCCGATACCAAGTCTACCCCAAGAAAATCTCAGATACTCCATCTAACCTGAGAGTGTGTAAATGTTTCATAACTTGCACGCAGTCTCCTCACTCAGAGGTGAGCTGCTATGGGTGCGGAGCATGCACAGCTTGGCTCCGCTGTGGCGTGGGCAGCCACCCCAAGCTGAGCTGGGGCGTGGCACGGGCAGCCCCGGGTGTGTGTGTGTGTGTGTGTGAGGGGAGATATTTGCATATTCATGACTGCCTAGTTTGAATATTCATGCATGTCAGGTTATGTATGCGCAGTTGTGAAATGGGCCTCCTTAATTGCTGAAAAATGCCACTAAGATGTGAAGCCGCAGTATGGGGGATGCAAAGTGGAAGAGGGTTGACGGTACTCCTATACATGAGCAAACACAGGGGAAGTCTCCTTCTTGGTTGTCATTCTAAGTGGCCACTTACTAACATCAATGAAAAGATTAACAGCTGAATATTTCCATATTATACTCAGCAAAGTCGAGTTGACATTGCTAATGGTTTTTTTGCAAAGCCAAATGACAAAGTGGAATGGCAAATTATGTTGTTAAGTTCTTCTAGTCTTCTTTCTGTATAAAAAAGTCTACATCCTGTCAGGGCATTGCCCTAATGCCTGGGTTTATTAGGAAGGTGCTAAAATACCAGATATGGTCAACACATAGTGGCCAAACCACACAATGAGATGGCTTACAAAATTTAAAACCAGTTTAATATAGGCTTGTCCTCAAGCCCTTATTTGGTCTTGACTATAATTACATGCAATTTGTAATTTGATTTAGAGTATAGATTGAAGCCTATTCAAAAGTGGAGATAAATTTCCATAGTATGGATTTGTCCGAAATTCAGATAAGACAGAGACAGGTGAAATGTTACATTATATTGATAAATAATACATAGCTTTGTCTTCAAAATTTTCACCTGTCAACCCCTACATCTTGGTTACGATATTCAGAGACATGGAAAAGTTCAGAAAGGAATGATTTTCTTTTCCTAAATTTCAGTAACCTCAATTCTGCCTAAATACCAGACACAGATTCTGTCTGAAAGAGAAGAAATTATTAATTGAAATTAAGATGGAACTGTAATAAACATTTGGCTAGAACAAAGGAATTTCTTAAAGTGAAAAATGTATAATTATAACACTTGAAAAGGTAGAGAGGGTATAAGGGGCAGCTGTTTGGTAAGATCTACTCAGACAGGTTTCTGGTTTCCAAGTTCAGCACTGGAAATCCCCTTGCTTCTATTGAAAAACAGTTTGAACAAAACACTAATGAATATACATAGACAACACAACAAATCCTGTACTGGCAGAGGAACAGATTTTATGACCTAATAGGTCTTTTTTTTCTCCAAAGGCTATAATTCTCTGAAAAATTAATCCACTTCCACAGAAATGGGGATGTCTGCTAAACAAAACGATACTATTTTACGGAATGATGTGAGTTGGTTGTACTATGTGAAAGTCAATTGTACTTTGATATAGGTAAAAATAGAGAGATAACCAAGCTGTTAACAATATAGGGCCCATAAAGAAGCATCATTTTTTTTGAAGCACATTAAACAATTACCCCATTTCTAGGCAACCCAGCCTGCTGCCTGAATAATTTTGTGTTTTCCATAATCCCACTAAAGTCTTACACAGTCTTGCTGAATTTAATTTCTTAAGTTTCCTATTTGTATCCCTGTACTTTCTCAAATTAACCATTATTCTAATGATATTGAATTATACAGAGCCTTTTGATTTTAGTGCTACCAAACACAAAAATCCTTCAGTGTCCCAAGGTTTCTACAGGGATCAAACCAGCCTCATCTGCTTTGCTATGCAGAATTACAGAAACCATGTGACGTGGCACACATTCCTCACCACTTTGGCAATCCAAAACATTGTCTAAACAAGANTCAAACCAGCCTCATCTGCTTTGCTATGCAGAATTATACCAGAGCAGCAGAAAACCCTCCAAACCATAACAATTTGGCAATCCAAAACATTGTCTAAACAAGAAGATACTTTGGCACTGTATATAATTCCCAGTAACACAAAGAGGGAAATTTCAGAGCAGTATGATGCAACAGACAGCCTTAAAAGAAAGATTTACTTTCACAGGTTCACAGGTTATTCTGAGTTGGAAGGGACCCACAGGATCACCTAGTCCAACTCCCAAGTGAACGAGCGAACGCCCACCCAGGGATCAGGCCCATAAGCATGGAACCACGGGCACCTTTCATTTCCTCCTAGAATCAGTAACAAATTAAATTCCTTTTTTTTTTTTTTTGACCAACATCAAATGTAGCTCTTTCCAATGTGAGCCAAGCTCAACTGCTGTTCATTTGGTACTGCTTTGCACTGTGCTTTAGGCCAGACTCTGCAATTAATTTTTACCGAGGTCTGTTGAGTAGTTTTACTGAAGCTCATGAATTTTTACCAAAAGTCCTCTGGATAATTTTATTCAGGTCTGCTCAGCAGGAAGCTGTTCTGGCTTCTGCTCTGACAGTCTAGCCAAATGCTGAATGTGTTCTCATATCTGGAACAGCAGCAGTGCACTGCAAGGGCTTCTGAAGAGAGTAGGGTATGTTTTGGATACAGTGGCAGGAACGTTCCTGCAATCCAGATGAGATCGGCCCAAAAATGCTATTATTCCTTATCCATTTGGAATCTCTTATTTGAGCTGATGCAGTGCATTTTATTAATCTGATTTTTTCTTATCCCATATTGATGTAATTCCATGAATTTTCAGATTTATTTTTATTTACAGTATTGCTAAGGAGGGAAGAAACAGGTCATTTACTCAGGATTTTTTTTCTTAAACTTAGAGCTCACTATCTGCTATTTGTGACAGTTTATCTGACAACCTTTTCTTGATGCAATTATTATATTATTTGTGAATACATTTTATCCTCCTTTTCTGTAACAGGTTAAACTGTAGATATTTCAGTGGCTTGACTTAATTAGGTCTTTCCTGACCTAGTAAGCACAGTTTACTAATTCGTAGCTATGAAATAAAAGGTAAACACAGAAAAGAAGAGATTGTTTTTCCTTTTCATATGAATAACATTTCACAGTATCACAGTATTGGCAAGGTTGGAAGAAACCTTCAGGAGATCATCAAGTCCAACCTACAATCCAACAGGAAACCATCATCTAAATCATGTCACTTAGTGCCTGTGCCTCATCCAGCCTACTCTTAAACACCTCCAGGGATGGTGAGTCCACCACCTCCCTGGGCAGCCCATTCCAATGGCAGATCACCCTTTCAGTGGAGAATTTCTTCCTAATATCAAATCTAAACCTCCTCTGATGGAGCTTAAGACTGTATCCTCTTGTTCTGTCACCATTTGCCTGAGAAAAGAGATGGACCCCCGCCTGACTGCAATCTCCCTTCAGGTAGTTGTAAACATCATTAAGGTCACCCCTGAGCCTCCTCTTCTCCAGGCTAAACAACCCCAGCACCCTCAACCACTCCTCATAGGGCTTGTGCTCCAGCGCCTTCACCATCCTTGTTGCCCTTCTCTGAACATGTTCTAGTATTTCAATAAAATTGCTGACAAGTTGTATATATTTATGGAGAATAAAGGCAACTTAATCACCTCCCTAAAATCCACAGGAACTGGAGGGCCTTCAGGGAGAGATGATCAATGCTTTCTAAAGTGTGAAAGCTTCAGCAAATATTTCAATTGTCCAAAACATCTACTTTTGCCTCAAACCACTTCTTAACATATTGATGTATGTATTTTCTATATGCTCCCTGGAACGACCCGAGGAATCAGAAGATGAAGGCTTTGCTGCTGAAACCACACAGTCCTTTTGAATATCAGGATAAATTGTTTCAAAAACTCTACTACATCACTTAGGAGATATTATACCCATAGTGCTGTGGATACCAGAAATCTCTGTATGAGAAGGGTTTTCTCTTGCCCTCTTGATATTTTACAGATTCTGAATCAATGTTGTCCTCCATCTGTAATAAGGAGTTTAGAAGAGACAGAAACTTCTGTCATTTACACACCAGCTGAATCCACAAAGCCATTTAAACACGTATCTCCCATTGATTTTTATGGAACACTGGCTTCTAAATGCTTTTTTGGATCCAGCAAGTCATATTTTCTTCTTTTAATTGAGTTGAAGGCAATTATATGGCCAAATTCCTTCAAAATCTGAGAATAGTCTTGTCACTCTAATGCATGCTTTTTGATCAGTACTTGAAAACTTGTCAGTGAATTTTACTGCAGTGCTCAAAAACTTAATTACATACTTTATAAACTATAATCAATATTAGCAGACTAAGGCTGAGACAACCTAGATTTCTTCATTTGCCTGTTTTTCAGATTACTACATTTTTCAATATGTTTGGAATCATTGGCAATTAAATATCATCATGACTTAAGAGTGAGAATTTGGAACAGCCTGGGTGAGTTTTCCAGCCTCTCTTCTGCTTCCTTAGAATGGTGTTTTGTCTGACCCATTAGATGAGTTTTACATCTTCTTTCTATAGGTGGGGCAGTGCAGAACAGCCAGAGCATGCTGATGACTTTGTTTCATTGATTTTGACTAGTCATTGGATTTGAAGGTTTTTTAATACCTCTGGACTGAAATTTTCTCTACCTCTTCGGAGGCATAATGAGTACAGTTGGCAGTGTCATGTCCAGAGCACCAGTCTTCTGACTAGCACTTCTCATAACCACACTGAAACACAGTAATGAATGAAGCTATCCAACAATCAAAAAACGCATTATATCACTCCTTTATTTCCTTGTTGCACTTTATGGCCAGTTTGGTTTCACAGATAAAGTGCTCCATTTTCAGGAGACACAGGGGAAATCAGACCCTGTAGGCAGTGGTGGAAGAGTGTCTGCTTTTCTCTGCCAACTTGCCATAGTCCCATGGGGCAGTTTCCACATCTATGAATCAATAGAGGAAGTTACTGGATTAACCTCACTCTTACTACACAAGAGCAGTGCTTGAAAGAACTCTCATGGAAATCTTCAGATGCTGTCATAAGGCTTTTTTAAGTATCTTGCAATGTTAAGAGTCAATCTGGTCCCAGTATACCTTTACTTTATATTTAAGATCAATGGGGCAACCCTAAGATAAAAATGAGGAATATATAACACTATTAATCCAAAATGTACTACATTTAATGACACATTACCTAAAATATATTGTCCAGTGGGTTCAAAGTTAACACAAAAATATGATGTGCAGGTGGCTCAGTCTGTGAAAAAAGGTTTATGTCTAGAGGTTGTCCTGGTTGTTACTGGAACACCATCAAATTCTCTTCTACCCATAAATATCCAACTTTGGATTGCTCCAGAGCAGGGCCAGCTATAAAAAATGCTGGGTTTTATTAACAAACTTAGTGTACTATCCAAACAAGATTATGGAACTCTAGGAGCTGGCCTTGAATACACAATTATATGTCCTGAACAATTCTATGATTTCAGCAGAAGTAATATATAGTCTAATATTAAGAAGACACCATGTGATTTAAGACCCTATTCCTCTCAAAAAGAAAATCAGATTTCAAATATATTAGACATAACCTGAAGTCAGCAGGTGTCACTAGTCATTAATCTCCATTACTGAGATACAAGCCAAACCCATAGATTTGTCCATCCAGGGAGTATCTTGAGTTATTAAAATAACTTCACAACCCCCCCCTAAACAAACCAAATCACTTTTGCCAGTATTGGGCAGTCATGGGATACCATAGGATGCATGATCTCTGACCCTGCACCAGGCTCAGCCATTTCAAAATCATTAACGTGTGATTACTCAAATCCTCCCTTATGACTAAAACTTCACATTTACTTTTCAAAATGGATCTTTTGTGTTCATTCCCTATTATTTGAAAATTATCAGAAGTGCCAACCTATCCACAGGGGATGAGGCGAAAGTCTAAGTCTTCTAGGTTCAAGTGTCTCTGAGGCAGCAGCAGCAGCCCTCATCAGCCTCCTGAAGAGCCCATGGGAGACACCTCACCAGTCAGTACAGCATTGTTTGTCAGCCCTATTCCTCCCAAACTCAACTCTTCCTTCATGCCAGCTAATGAGGGACCTCATTGCAGAGAGGGAGAGATGCTACAACCAGAGGCAACTGCTCTGGGTAATGCCCATTTACATTGGTATTCTAGTCCTGCTTTCCCTTAAAGCTAAAAGTGTAAGGGCTTACAGCAGTTAACTGTCCTATGCATCCTCATAAGAATGCAAAGATGTTAAGCCTATAGGGTTTCCTTTTATGAGTGCTCTTCAAGGAAAGAGAAGGGGAAAATTGATGAGTACAGAAACTACCATAAAATTAAATCTTGTGAAACACACAATCCTACATTTATTTATGCTCCTTTAACCTGTTAAATGGGCTATTAGCAAGCCATAACTTTTTCAAGCATCTCTGCATAGGTCAGGTCTCACATTGCTACCTCCTTAACACTTCCAAAAAATTAAGAGAGCAAAGAGATTAGAAGTTCATTTGTAACTGATTTCTTTGAGTGGCAGTGAGCTGGATGTTTGTCAATGTGCCTTCCAGTCTTGGAAGTAGAAAAATAGTTGTTTTCCTCTTACCACTTGCCCCCTGTTAACAGAGGGGACATTAGAGTTGTCAACTTATCTGAACTGTTTCAACAGCTACAGGCTGAAAATTGGACAGAAAAGGAAAACACAATTCAAATTAATTTGAGAATTGTGAAGCAGCATAAATCTGCCTGTTCACTTCAGAGATCCTGCACCTCATTTCCTTTCTACGGGCTATGAAGAAAAATGAAAATGGCATCTGGAAAAACACTTAAAAATGCACAGGCAAGACAAGTAAACAAGCTAGCAGAAGAGAAAGTAGATTAGCCAGCAATTACATCTTGGAGGGAATCTCCATGCATACCAGGCAGCTTTGCTTGGTGTTTGTACAAACTTGCATTGTCTTTTGAGCAATAGTCACATTTCTCTCTCTAGGTGTTTGCAACTCTGTTGTCCTTATGTACCCCAGCTTATCAGTTTCGTCTAGTTTTCTTAGGAAAAGCTCAAATAAAAACTTAAAGCAAGATAAAGAAGAAAATTTATCAGTACATGAAACGCTTCAGGCAGATTTTCATGTGGAAAATATTAAGGAATGAAAAGGAATGTATAAGTGAGCCTCTATGAACAACAATAAAATGTAGTAATACAAAGTACATGTAAAATAGAGATGAGCAATCAGCAGAAAGCCCACAGGTTGCTCCTGCAGCACACAAATGTCCGGCAAGACATTTGGATTTCCAAATATGTCTGTATCGTTTGCTTCCCCAGTGCACTATAGGCATTGTTCTTTAACAGTTATCCTAATAAATGGTTTGAGGAAAACAACCTCATATTTTACCATTGATATGCAAAATGTTTCCTAAGAGAAAATAAATAAATGAAGCATGAATAAATTTAGGCTCTTAGATTGTGACATTCCTTACAAGTGAAAATCTGGGCCAAGAGTCAGTTACATGCAACAAATATATAGCCTGAAAAAAAACCCCAGCCCAACCAAAATCTAACAACTCTGAAATAAAAGGCATGATAAGGAAAACAGTTACATAAATTATTCTTCTTATTATTTCATTGTATAACTGGCTCCATGAGGGATCCATCAACATCAGAGCCGAACACCTTCACTGTACCAATCCGTTAGTAGCTTCTTAAAATATCCCTCCAGATTGGTGTTGCTTATTCTGTTCACAAATGAAGTTTAAGGTTATAAGAAAGCATTAGGTGGTCCATTTCCCCTTTATATTGCTTATCTGCATCAACAATGCTTTTAGAGTATGAGCAAGGAGAGAAAAAATAAAAGAAACAGAAAGAGCAGGCTGTATCTAAAACCTCTAAATCTTGTCAAATGCAAGAAACAGGTCAGGAGGCAACAGTGTCCAGGCTAAAAAAGAAAGCCTTGCTGTGATTACTTTATTCACTGAGAAAAAAATGACCAATCTAGGGCACTTGCACCTCTTCATTGCTCTGGGCAAGTAACTTGCTCAGCAGTTGTGCTAGGTTGCAGACTTAAGCCAGGCTCCAGTTCTCTTGGCCATGGATTTCTGCTGGTGGCAAAGCTGCAAGTGAGCTTGTGTTTGTTCACTTTGAACTTGGTAGCCTACACATGAGGTTTTGCAGTAACTGAAGGCTATTTCTAGTTGTTGCTGATGTGGCCTTTCCCTTCCTTCTTCTGTGGGCCTTTTGTGGAGGGATCTGGGCAGAACAGCCCTCACTAGGCAGCAGCTGCTGTGGGTACCCGCTCTGTGAATAGGACAAACCTTCTGCCCTAATGAAAGGGCTGCATTGCAGAAATTCAATGTTTCCTTCTGTGGTACCAGCTGCAATTTGCTAAATCCTTGCTCTCCTGTGCTGTGGTGTTGGGAGCCCTTCTGTGGGATATGGGTGGTTTTGTTCAGTGTGGTCTCTGATTCTTTGAGGATCAAGAGGCTGCTACAGAGCAGCTAGTGTGGAGGAGAGGACTCAGTATGTGAACTCCTTCATGCTACCCTTGAAGAACTGAGGGAAATCGTATCCTTATAGCAAGAATCAATCTTATTCCTGTCGAGGTTAATGGCAAATCTACCCTTTATTCAAGGGGAAACAAGTTCAGGTCCCGAGTGGCTGAAATTAGAGCTTGGAGCAGGAAAAGACATTGAAAATTAAGAAAGTGGTGGTAGTTACATGGATATTTTTTCCATTGTTATGTTGACTGAAATAGCCCTGCAGCCACTTGTTCTTGCCCTATTTATTACACTGAGCCCAGAATTTGTACATAGAGCTAAATTACTTTTCTGGGTGGAAACAAGTATTTTTGGTGGGGTTTAATTTCGAATTGCATGAGATCCCTCATGTAGTCCATTCTGTGCTCCTACTTATGCTTTGTAGACACAACAGTGAGGGTGACAAGGAGCAGCAGCAAATGGATAGAGAATTTGGAAGTTGCTTTAACTATTTCTAACATCACCCCACTTTCTTTTCTTTCTTCCTACTATTTTTCCTGGTCTCATTTCCAGACCTGAAGTGTAAAAAACAAATGATATTTCACCTCTTCTCATAATTGTCATTGCTGGCTGCTTGACCCTGTCATCTTCTGTCTTTCAGAGTTGGTGGCTGACAGTGCAGAGGGCAAGTTCGGGTAAATGAGGTGGCAAAACTCTTACTCCTGCTAGAAGTCAGAAAGTTGCCAAACACCCTCATGAGCATTCAGACGTTGTGTGCACTGGATACAAGTGTGAATTAACAACCCACACCTTATCAATTAAAGTACAATAGCTGCAAAGGCGCATGTCCTCAGGCAAATACAAAGTGAGCTGCCTTACTTAAGTCTCTCTTCTGGAAAGCTGAAATAGGGCACATTGCCTCAAATTTCCTGGGGCAGACCACTGTGCTGATGTATGGTGACTTCACTACATCTGAGTCCTTAGTCCAATAGGAAGCACATTAATATTTTAAAGAATCTACTCTTAAATATTAAGGCATTACTCTATATGTCATCAAGCCACTATAGTATGATATTCCCTTCTGGGAAATAACACACTGTAACTTACCTTTCCTTACAGTTTATTTGCCTTCCAGTTTTGTTCTTTTTGCCCATAAACATTCTTGTTTCTTACCCTTCTTTTAAAACTTCCATTAATGTTATGGGCTTGCTGCCAGCCCCCATTGCTGCTGTTGGTCCCTCCTCCCAGCTCCTCTGACTCAGCATTTTGTGAAACCACAATTGGCAGGAAACACTTTTAGAGGGACCAACTGTAATTTAGACAAAAAAGACCATTAGCTGCACTCAGCAGCAATGGCAAGGCTGTGTTCATGCTGCTGTGTTAAAGCAAACTTAGGCTAGGAAGGAATACATTATTTATGTTCACTAAGTTTTGGATAGACAGCTTTTCAAAGCTTACCCTGCTTCTTTTGCAATATTTTGTTCAGATAGATAACAGGCTCTGGTGAGAGAGACTGCTCTGTGGCATTAAGTAGTTAACATTTAACAAAGACCAACCCACAAAGCCCCAGCTGTTTCTGTGGGCACTTAATAGGAATGTGGAGTTTTCTAAAATGGGAAGACTGTAGCATGTGGCAACCAACATCAGCATAGTCTCTGAGTCTGATTCCTACTCCCTGTGGACTGGATTCCCTCCAAAATTGCCAATTTTCCTCATTAGGAGAGAATTACTGTTTTCTCCATGGCCAACCAGCCACACACTCTATTGGGATCAGAGGACAAGAGAAGAGGTAGTTATGAGTGATACATTTATGTTGTCTTGGTGTAGGAGAGGTGGGACTATTCTTATTAAAAGAGCAGTACTCTTTACTGATACAGCCAAGGTTTCTTGGGATTGTCAAGGTAGATACTTAAAGAAAATATATGGCTTCTGATAGGACAAACGGAAGTTTTCTGTGAGTAGAGGACAGTCAAAAATCTATCCAGCCTTTATTTTAGGCAGAATATACAGCATTAAGGACAGGTCAAGGATAATGAGCCGTGATTGTAAGAGTCATGTACAAGAGAAAGATGGAGCAATGTGTCATTTCAATGAATGGAGAGTGAGTAGGAAGGGTATTTGTCTTTTGCCTGCTCAGGGAGAAACCTATTTCATCCTGCAGCACTGTCATAAACCTGCAGCAGAATTCAATCTGAACTGGTAGATTCTTCTTTCATTTTGGGGCTTCTGGAGGAGGATAAGTGCCCACCATAGCTTTTGGTCTGTTGCAAAGCCTGGCTGCAAGACAGCAGACTGGACATTGCAATACAGTGAAATAAAAGCCATCAGCACTTAAACAGAATATTCATGACAATGATTGAAGATGATTTTATTTCTTGCTGCCTTTGTTTAAAGAATG
>WEKX01010391.1:29176-73894 GCA_013390025.1 Pitta sordida
TTTTTTTTTTTTTTTTTTTTTTTTGAGAGCAGCTGTCTTTGAGATTTGTGATCTTTTCTAAAAGCATGACCATAGTGATCATAAGGGCTTGGTGAATTTATTAACTCTACTTGATTAAATCCTCCTTTGACTCTATTTTGAAAGAATTAGTTCCAGAACACAGATTTGGATCTCCTCTGCCACGTATTTGCCAGATGTAGGCTGAGCTTTATAAGCATTTTTACTGCTTTGGATTCAAACAAGAAATACCAAAATATGTTGTGTAAACTACTAAACCCAGGAGTTAAAAGATCATTAAGTTTCTTATTCCAGGTCCTGAACTCTAAAATGGATTATCCAATAGTGCTAGCTTCCCTTGCAGTCCAGGAGTAATGGCTTGACAGTTAAGTGATATTTTGAGGGAGCCAAAAGTAGTTATGTGTTACCTATAAACAATATGTTTCTGACCAAGAATCCTGTGATGAAGGATGTTGCATTTTAGTCATAGCATCAGATATTTCAGGAAAATAGATGAAGCTTATTAGATCTACTACGTAAGGACATCTAAAGGCTGAACGTTTGGCTCAGAACAAACTCAAACTGAAGTAAACCTGTAAACTGTGGAAATTGTTTCATCACACCTGCTTAGCTATTAACAATGATTTCTTTTGTTTAAATATGACCAAAACTTTCCATTCCTTCTCTCTTTCCTTTTATAAAGGCTTTTTTCCCCCCACAGGAATCATTAAGTTAATCCTTGATAAGGATTAACACTCCCCCAAAACACTTAACTCCTTAACACTCCCCCCCAAAAGAGGCAGTAGTTCAAGCCCTTTTGTGTGTGTTTAAAAAAATGTCATACAATGTGATTCAGTAGTATAACTATTAGTTTTCTGTCCAAATTCTAGCAAATACTATAAGATGTATAAACTCATAAATGTTCACCGCACACAAATGGGCTGCCTCTGGAAATTACATGGCTTGAGCACAGCATGATTAGTTACGAAGGAAAGAGAAGAATTTATTCTGACATTTCAAAGCTTCTTATAGCACAGTACCTTCACCTACACTTGCCTGCCTGTTGCCACAGGGGCATGAATTATTACTTAAAAGGCTTATAAAGTTTTTTCTTTCCTAAAAATAATAATGAAATTAAACATTGTAATTTTAAAATCTTTTTAAAACAGGGTTCTTATCTTCTCTCACTCATAGCAGTGCCTGGTTTAAGGAAGTGAAGAGGATGTGTAGGATTAATGTCAGATAATATCCTAAATGACACCTTGTAGTGATTAAGACAGTTGGATTTTTCTAAACATATATTTTAGTGTGATATAGAGATGTTGAAATGACAGCTCTAGAGGAGCTGCAGTGTCCTTGTTACCCAGCAGTGTACAGAAGACATGATCATCCTGTCTTTGCTTTGTTCAAGCTCTTTTTCATCTATCTCCTGCAGCTGCCACTCACTTTACAATCAGCCAAAGTTTGCAGTAAGGATTTCTCAGAACTCTTTAAAAATTACATTAAAAATGGAATACCACTGATATCTTTTACCTAGGCATCCATTATCAGTAGCTTTTACTAGAATCCATGGTCTAGTAATCTAGAGACTAACTTTTTGATAATCAACGACATCTTTAGAGTTAACTTCATTGTTTATCTTCTTTCATCTGAAAATGTACCTTTGTCATGTGCAAACCATTGCAGACCAGTTTTGGTGTGAAAGTGTGTTTGAGAAGAGACTAGAAACAATTTCCAGAAGTGAAGAAGCTGATTTACACTTAAACAGGCTCTTCTTTTTCAGAAAGGAAGTTTACCTAGGGTAAAAGCTAGGTGAGAATGTCCTTTGAAAGGATGTTAATTGTACCTTGGTTCAAAGAACTAATTGAAAATCCTGTAATGCAATTATGCTAAGTTAGAGGAAGTTAAAGGATTGTGTATTGGCAAAAATGCAGTTAGAATCCTAGTTGAAGTTATGTGTCAGAAGTGCTATTGATGATAACGTTGACACCCACCTCTGATAACTTCAAAGCTTGTGCTCTCTGTATGAACCTAAGTTCACTGAGCTCAGCTAGCAAAAGGAGAAACCCAGACAGAGACACCAGTCCAGACCTCCAAGAAGTGCAAATGGAGCTACGCCACTTAACAACAGCACATCAAAAACCAGCTCACCAACTTCTAAGGCAGAGGATACAATGGCTGTGCTCTACCAAATGAAACCCAGCATCTGTAGACCTGCAGCTGTTCATCATAGACAGAAAGTGATCTCTGTGACTATCTGCTTTCTCAACGCTGGTGGAAAAAATGAAATTTCTCTGTGTGAGTTTCTGAGAAAAGATTGAGTGTAAAAGACAACTTCCATGTTAGTTTCTGAGAGCACTGAGGTTCTAAAGTTTCTGATGTCTTCTGGGCGTGAGTTCTAACCTCATGGGGGGGCATGTTCAGACAGAGTGATGACAGGTTTTCTGTCTGTTCCACAAAGGGCTTCAGAAATAATGAAGTCTGAACCGGTGAATGCACCCAGAACTTAACCTTTGGTAATAAAAGTCGTTACTCTACATATCAGCCAGGGTTTTGTACTCCTTAACAAAAATGTTTGTTAAACATTTTGAGTCTGCCTTGATAGTCTGTCTCATTTCAAACATGAATATGGTATTTTATTTAATTTCTACTCTGTTCTGCCTAGTTTTGTTAAATAAATACCTACAGCTGAAGAAGCCCAAGTGTCTCTTAAGATCACACACCATATTTGGATTTTGCTATGTATGTGGAACAAGAGTGGCTTAGCAGAACTTCAAATAATGGAAATATTAATAAAGGCATCATTAACCTTTATAGAGGATTGCATATTTTAAAAATAAGAGGGAGAAATGGCTAGCTTCTTGTAGTCAAAAGACTTCCAATTACATGATCTATTTGGAGTTATTTGGTATTACTTTGTCATGGGTTCTGCCTTTTGGTTCTGGTGGCTTGATTTGCTTGTCTGCACACAAACTGAAACATACAATGGTTCCCACCTCAGTCACAAACATATTTCCTATTTTTGCGAAAATCAGGAAATTGGAAAATTTAAGAACAGTCTGGGTCTTCCCTAGTTTGGAGTTTCCTTGCAGTTGAGGCACACAAGATCTAGGAGCACAGAGTTCTGGCTTCCTTAGCAGAGGTGCAAACTGCCCAAACCTGCAAATGTTAGGGGAACAAAGTCCTCACTCTCTAATTTCAATTTCTTATCGCTAGTCTCCTCAGTACTGAATTGTGTCCATAACACAACTTAAAGATTAAGAGCCATGGACTTCACACGAGGAAATAATGTTGGATTTCAGAATTTAGAATTTTGCACGGGAAAATGCTCCCCTCTGGTCATATGGTCTTGGTGTGTACATGCTCCAGAGGTGCTTTTGATTTGTTATTCAAACGAATTCTCAGTGAAAAATCACATATGTGTGGTGAAGAGGAGAAAAAAAATACCTCAAATGCTTTTATAATGGAACTGAAAAATATGGAGTCATTGAATCCTGATGACAAAAATAGATGAATTTTTCATGTAGTACACTGCGGTTAATCCTTGTGCTCACAGTATACTTTATTTAGAACCGCTGCAGAATTCCTCCTCTGATTTTTCTCCCCGAAATTAGCCTGTAGTGCTATGCTTCAGACTTCAGAGGACCTTAAAGGTATTTGATTTAATTTATATCTCTGAGTTTTGTTCTTTGTTTGTTTATTTTAATCATGGTTGGTTTTCTCTCTCTTTGACTGTCCTAGATTTTTGTTCTGATACATCATTGGTTATTATGAGCTAAACTGTTCTCCACCGAATTCAGGTCCCCCAAAATTTCAAGTTGAGCAATTTCATCTGAGAACGAGTAACATTAAATGAAACTGCTGGATTAAACTGTTTCAAAAGCAGAATGTGCAGTTATAATTTTTTATAGTGTTTATAATGGCAATTCCTATCCTATTAATACCTGAGTATTTAATGAGAATTTTTGACTTAGAATTTTTAGATATAATTATTATTTTAAAGAATATGTCAATGGTTTGTAAATATTACAATATATTAGGTTGCTTGTTTTTTTTCTTTTTGGTAAATATTAGAAATTCATTATTACATAATGTTTTGAAAGTTAAACCAAAATATTTCACTGGAGTATGTAAAAATATTCAGATAATGAATCTTAAAATAATAAAATGATTGATGCCTATTGCAAGAAAAAATAGAACAGAATATTCCACAAGTTGAAACTGACATCCATTTGTATTTACCTACATAGTCATCACTTTTCAGCATGCAATTATATTCATATTTTTAGATATTGGTTGGTTGAACATTTTGTTCTAACTCCAGACAGCCAATATGGATTTCTGCAAGCTAAAAATATGGTCCTAGATAAGTACATACAACCTCCACATTAGTATTAGTGGCACCCAGAAATAGATTGTGGTGCTGAAATAACTCCAAAGGATTCTGTGGTTTATCCATTATTACACTAGACCATAGCTTGAATATATGCAATATGTAGCATAAAGCTGAACAGCCTGAATATCTGAAGGGTTAATGGCTGCTTTCTTTAGAGAATTCTTGTCTGGTACAGCAGTGCAGCTTCTAGCAATTTAGAAGCATAGGGGAAAAAGGAGTCCAGATTCTCACACTATGGTACTTTCCATGAACATACAGCAATACCTTTAGTTCCAGTTTAAAATTGATCATTTGCTTGATGCTTACACTGTCAGAAGGCTGGTCTAGACTGTGACTCGTTCAAAGTTAGAAAACTTTTCCTTTAAAAATTATCATCAGTGAGTCACAGCTTTGTCTTAAACTTTGTGCTGACATGTCTAGCATGGAAATGTAAGTCTGATCACCTCTTCCCAAAGAAACACTTCCGAGGTTCCCCTAGTACATGGGTGAAAACCTTCTCAGTTCTACTAGAACAGAGTGAACACAAAACCTTCTAGTCACTGCCAGATAATCTCTCTAGTCCAAATTTTGAATCTCTGCATGGGATGAATCAGATCTTTGATAGCAAATAGAAGCCTTCTCTGCATAGGTGAGATTGATTATTTTCTTTCAAAAAGCAGAGAGAGATGTAATTATTTTGCATACCAAACTCTGAATATGAGACAGCATTCTAGATGCCTTACTGTTTGAGAGTTCCAAGACTGTAGAGGATGTAGCTGCCATGCAGGAAGGAGATACAGAAAGAGAAAGGTTAAGATTTTAAGTATATTTCCTCCCTGTTTTACTCCATATATTACATTTGCAAGTTCCACTCACATAGGTCATAAAATTGCAGGAACACACTTTAGTCACAATGGATTTTTCATCTCCCTCTGCCTCTACTTAAACTATTAATCCTGAGATAAGTGAACTTGTGTTTGTTCTGTCAATATTGGTGAACCAGTGTTCCCAATATTTTTTGTACTCTGCACACAGAGAATAATGTCCTGTGAGCAGAAGATGCTCTTGAGAATACTCCAGCCCTGGCAGTCAAAGGTTTCACCAATATTGCTTTACTTAGGACAAGAAAATTCAAGACAACCTGACTTGTAGGGTTCCCAAAAGATCATTTTATTCCAGATCTAGGGTGTGAGAACTTTTGCTTTTAAACCACTGTGCCAGGTAGTTGGAGCAAGAGATGTTATAAGAGCAGCATTTACTTATCTGAATTCCTTGAACTTTTCTGACACTGTTTATAATGGAACAATCTGATGCTCAAAAAAATGTGAATAAGCTTTTTACAGAAAGCAGTAGGAAGACATTTTATGTTCCTTTTTACTGATTACTTTCCTTGATGCTAGGAAACAATTATTTTAAGTGGATTACTTCCAAAGAATAACTTAATTTGGTAATAAAACAAATACTAGTTTTGCGTTTATTGATGAATCAAGCAAGGTAATTGGATTTATTACTTCTGAATCTATGAGTAATTCTGTTTCCAAATCACATACGTGTTTCCTCCTCTGCTTTTATGCTTCTCAGGAGATGACATTTATTCCTCTTTCTGGCAGATATATGTATATCTATGTTTTTTGGTTGTTTTAGTCAGGACAACAACAGTCTTATGCATGGCTTCTGAGCTTGAAATAGAGCTAATTTATACTTAACACAATATAGATCCTTGCTAGATAAAAGCGGGTTTCAGTCATTATGAGTAGCTAAAGATCCTGGTTAATTAAAACAGATCTTTCATTAATGCCTACAATATGCATGGTAACTGTCAAAAAGATATAGCAATGTTTTGATGCTGTTTTATACTACTTCATAGTATGTATCTGGAAGGTGAGAGACCTTTGGGACATTATCCCAGGCTGGTACATAGGAGATGCCTTTGGTAGACATATACAACTAGCCTAGGGAGTGGCCACGTCAAGTGTTGTTGACATTTCTCCTCCCTCTGTTTTTTAGCTTGATACAACGAATTCACCATGCTGAGTCTTTAGAAGATTATACAGTCAACCTGCAGAACTCCCGGGCTGTTGGTTCTGCCTGGATTCCCATGAGTTCCAGAATCCATGAGGATAGCAAACCCACTAAGTATTCAAATACACCACGCCCGTAGCCATGCCCCCTCCACTAATAAGGTCTGGAGGGTGGTCCTGAGAGCGTGGCTCCCTCTGTAGTGCCTCATTAAAGCGGAGGAAATGCCTTTTGCTTCTTCCCAGCTCCCGGAAGAGAGCTGGTTTTCCAAGCACAGAAACCAGCATGGCTGGGAGCCTTGAAGCCAGCATGCAGTTCCCCCCGCAGATCTGAGTGGGCATTGAGCCTTCGGCTGCTGTCCTTTCCCTGTGTGTCTGTGCTGGGATTTATCGGGATTTTTATCAGTGTTTCCGGTTGCTGGTGTGTCTCTTGTGTTCAAATACGGTGGAGATGGCATGCTGCTCCAGAGCAGGACTCTGGGGGAGGCTTGGGGAATGAGTGCGGTGCTGGTCGGGGTGGCGCTGTGGGTACCCTGGTGCTGTGCGACGGAAGTGACAGCTGAACAGGCTGGGACAGTCCCTGCTGTTCAAAGGGGCTGCAGTGCACCCAACCAGCACTCGGGAGAGGGCTGTGGTGCAAGCAAGGCTATGACACATGCTGCTGCTTTGTTTGGGGCAGGAGTTTGGATTTTCTTTTTCCTGGAATGTAACAGCCCCAAGCAAAGCTTTTGACTTTCTGGCAGGGGAGGTGGAGCGAGCAGCCAGAGCTGAGCTGAGGTGCAGAGCCAGGGCAGCTGCAGAGGTTCGCTTCCACTTCACCGCCTAGCAACGGGACGCTCAGCCATGTTCACAGATGCGAGGGCTACAGCTGCCTTCATGACGGTTGTGCCCCTGGCAGTGCTGGTGGCTCTGACCTACCCTTTAACCCGTAAGAGCAGAAGGGAGGGCAGAAGGCAAAACAGTTTGGCATGAGAGGGGTTTCCCCTTTAGAGCAACCCCCTGGAACAGGAGCAGACCAGCAGCATGGTGGTATCAAGGCCTTCAGGATGGAAGCCGTGTGTCTGCCCATCATGTTGTAAGCTTTGATAGCCACTCACTCAACCCAAGTGGATAAACAAGCGGCAGGGATGCTGCAGTGGAGATGGAGCAGGCAGCGAGTCCCAGGGACCGTGGCTATGGCTCGGCGAGCTGGAGCTGCAGTCACGACCTATCTGGGTGCTGGCGCCTGCTCGTCCATCTGTTCCCACAGGGGACAGGCTGTCCCAGGCATGGTAACCATGGGAAGCCCTTGCCACCCGGCTCGCGCCTAATTTACATATGCATTAGCACTGCTGCTGGGCATCATCAAGCCACAAAGGGGTTTTGGCTCTGAGAAGCACGGTGGTTTTTCAGGGGCTTTTCAGTTGATTTCCTTCTCCTTCCCTGCCCCTCAGCGTGGTCGTTCTTGGGGCAGTGGGCCCTCCATAGGTGGGCAACTGCATGTAGCCAGACCAACACTGTGGGCTGAGGGAAACTGACCACTGCTGCTTCTCCCCAGCTCACTGCTGCCTGCCCCATCCCTGGAGGGCATTAGCCAGGATCTGCCTCCCTGCCTCCTGCCAGGGTTGTCCTCAGGAGCATGGACCAGTGGCAGCTGTGCAAGGTGAAAGAGCTGGTGGCTCTCTGTGATCTGCCCCGGCTGCTACTCCTGAGATGTGCAGGGCAGGGGAGGATGGGAGCTGGCGCAGCACCAGAGGACAGATGCGTCCTGCGCCGGGAGCACCTGCAGCCCCGCTCGTCCCTGCGCCTGCTGCCCCAGCCCGCAGCTTTCTCCCCTCTCCTACCCTCCCTCCACACCTCCTCTGCCCCACACATCCTAGAAAGAACTCCCCAGACCTGTCTAGTACCAACTGTTTCTGTGTTTCAAACATGACAATAAATATCTACGTACAAAAACCCCACAGTAAACGTACATACTCTCCTGCTGCCTGGAAAAGACTTTTTATTTTGGACAATGAGAGGGGGTTCTGGTGCCAGCACTAGGGGTCATACCCTGATATTCGAGCCAGTGCCACTGGCATTGGCACACACTTTGCTATGTCTCCCATGTCACGCCGATGCGGGCGTTGCTGAAGCGCTGTGCCCAGCCATAGCTCCACTCTTGGCCACCTGGGAATTAAACCTTGCATCTGCCGCCAGCCTGGGGTCGTCATTGGCAGGGGCAACCATCCCTTGGCACCCGCCCTGGTTCGCAGCGGTGCCGCGCCACCATGCCCAGAAGAGCTGCACAGGCCCAGTGCCTCTGCGCTGGCCGCACAGCAACAGTCCTGGCTTCACGGAGATGGCAGCAATTCCCCCTTGCCTTAAATGCTGAGAATGAAGCATGTATGGCAAGTCTGGTAGGTGGTGATGGTGGTCGGGAGCAATTATATATTCATAAGCTTATTATATATTCACGAGCTGACAGGTTCGTGGTACGTTCTGCACATGTGCTNGTAAACGTACATACTCTCCTGCTGCCTGGAAAAGACTTTTTATTTTGGACAATGAGAGGGGGTTCTGGTGCCAGCACTAGGGGTCATACCCTGATATTCGAGCCAGTGCCACTGGCATTGGCACACACTTTGCTATGTCTCCCATGTCACGCCGATGCGGGCGTTGCTGAAGCGCTGTGCCCAGCCATAGCTCCACTCTTGGCCACCTGGGAATTAAACCTTGCATCTGCCGCCAGCCTGGGGTCGTCATTGGCAGGGGCAACCATCCCTTGGCACCCGCCCTGGTTCGCAGCGGTGCCGCGCCACCATGCCCAGAAGAGCTGCACAGGCCCAGTGCCTCTGCGCTGGCTGCACAGCAACAGTCCTGGCTTCACGGAGATGGCAGCAATTCCCCCTTGCCTTAAATGCTGAGAATGAAGCATGTATGGCAAGTCTGGTAGGTGGTGATGGTGGTCGGGAGCAATTATATGTTCATAAGCTTATTATATATTCACGAGCTGACAGGTTCGTGGTACGTTCTGCACATGTGCTGAGGTTGCACAACCTGCGAATTACGGATTGTGAATATGTGGAGGATCACTGTAAATGATTTTAGACATAATAAAATCACAAAAGATTTTTCAGGTAACTGGATTAGTCAAATATATATATATATTAGCAGTTTGCAAACACTCAGTAAACTTGGACTCTGTACTTAAACTCTTGATTTGTTTTATAAGAATTTTCTGCACCTATAATGGTCTACCAATGTATCTATATCCACTCATACCAACATATGTTTGAAGTGGAAATGCAGCTTCCATTAGAAAAGTGTTCCTCTTTTGGTATGGAATAAAATCTGATCTTTGAGGAACTATGTCAGCATATTCTCATTTAAAGTGTGATTTCTTTTCATACACCTGTTCCTCTCAGTATTGCTAACTAAACTTTTAAGAATAGATCAAATGCTGAACTGAAAGTGCTAAAGAAGCTCATTCAGACTCAGACTATTTTCTTCTGTAAAGGGTAAATGGCCCGTGCATTCAAAATACATTATTGAATTGATGGAATTCATTTATCAATATAGACCTTTGCTCCCATTGATAAAAATGGAGATCTGTTACATTTCCCAGCTTTGCCACCTTTACTCTCTACATTTGTTTTGGCCTGTTGCCTGAAAAAATGTTGCGTAAAAATGGATTTCCAGAGTTGAATGAACACATCTTGAATGGAAAAGCCAACTTCTGTCATTTGGAACCATAAAACAATGGCATCTGCGGAAATTCACACAGCTCTGTTAGCTATCATAGTTTTACTATGTATCCGATAATATTTAGACATTTTTCCCAATCTGATAATATCAGACATGTTCCTTAATGGTGGTCAGCAGTGAATGACAATGATTCACTTGGTGTGACTTCCAGGGTTTCTGGGCTACCAAGCACCATTGTGGTTTACAGTAGAAACGTTTCAATAAAGGTTTTCCATTTGCAGATGTCATTTGAACCCAGTGCTGCACTTTCTGATTTATTTTTCAGATGAGAACAGAATGTAGTGTTCGAACTGAAATTGCATTCTGGGGTGGAAAAGAAGAAGGGAGAAGGAAAGATGCTATTTTCCAGCATAAGTGTTCTATGGGCTCCGTGGTACTGTGGCAAAGTTTATTCCTACAGAGTCTACTAAGAGACTCAAGTCCTGTGTCCACATTGCCCTGATTCCTACCACATTCTTCTCCATGCCTCCTTCCACGAAGTGACAGAAAAAGCCGGACCTTTAGGACTAGTATAATACAGTGAATCCCCTCTGCATTGCAACATCTGCATTACAATCCCGCCCATTTGTGAAGTGAATTTATCGCAGTTTTGATTCCACCATTTGCGAATTTATGCGGCCGACACATGCGCAGTGCCTCTGCTCTGGTGAGGGGCGATTCCGGAGCTCCTTGTGGGGCGGTGCTGGCCCAGCCCCATGGGGAGGGCCAGAAGTCATGTTGTCCCCTGTTACTCTAAGCGCAGCTGAGGAATTGACACTCCCGGGGCACGTGTTACTGTTTCCATGGCTACAGGCGGGGAAGGGAAGTGCTGCAGGAAAGTGGGGCTGGCCGCAGCGGCCAGCGGGACATGCTCACTCTGCTGCCGCAGCTGAACGCCCCCACACCATGTGGCGCTACTGGCGGCACGAGGGACGGGCGGCGCGGGCCGGGGGGCACGGGACACGAGACGGGTGGTGTGCAGCCGGCATGATCACCAGGGCTGGGGAGGGGGTGGGAGCAGTGGCGTGGGGTTTGGGCTGTGAACGCACATTTGCGGCGGCCCCGTGGATTCTTGGGGTTGGAGATGGTGTCTCCCAAGTCAGGGGGGGCTCAGAAATGGTTCCCTTTACTCCCCCGTGCTCAGAGAGCCCGAGGGGAGAAGCAGAAAGGTGCCCACAGCGCTCTGGAGTGCCGGGGGGTGGGGCAATGGTGGTGGCCTGCATGCATATTAATGACCTACACTTCTTTGCAAGTTTAGCTTTTTGCGAGGCCCGTAGCCTGTCCCGTTCCTCGTGAAAGATAAGGTATAACTGTATATTCTTTCCTTCTAAGTGTCTTCTCTCGTCCTCCATCTCTCTCAGAAAGGGAGGAGGTATTACTGACCATCTCAGGGCATCACAAGGCTTTCTCACATCACTTCAAACACATTCCTTGCCTCTGGTCACCCAGGACCAATCTGCTGTGTTTGATTTCTGTCTCAGGTCACTTGACTCACAGCTATGTGCCAGGTCAGTGCCAGTCAATTGTCTTGCATGGCAGAGCTTTGTTATACAGGCTGGAGGATCAAGTTTCACATGCTCAAAAGGAGTCAGTATAAAGACAAAGAGAAATAGCATATGTTTCAGTGCCAGTAATGAATAAACGACCACATCAGCTACACAGCATGAACATCTTTATCAAGCTGTGTTTATATATTATTTTCATTAATTATGGTGGTACCTAACGCTTGACACAAACAAGCACCTTTTTTTTTTGTTTTCCCTAGGTTCTCTTTTTATTAATTCATTATTCTTCCAAAGAATAATATTTGCCACCACCTCCCCTCCCCACTCACACCTTAACTAGCCAGTGATACATCACTTTAAAAAAAAAATCTCAAAACACAGCCCTGTATCTTTGGATCATCACTTATGAAGGAAGATACCTTTTTCTTTTGTCCAGTATGAATGAAAATGAAATTGCTTATAATCCATCCTTGTGGCCAAATTTATGCCTGGCATCACAGTGCAGGAAACAACATAATTGCACTGTGGATGAACTTAGTCTCAAGAGTTTAGTTGTGCTTTGAAAGCTTTCTGATCTATTGGTGTACTTTATTTATAATTTTTTATTTTGTTTTGCTTTTTTAGTACTAAGGCTGTTTGAGAACTGTATTAGTAACATGAACTTTCCAACACTGACTGCAATTGAAGCGGAACCATAATAAATCTAATGTCACTTTAACCTTTGTCAAAGATTGCACACAGTGTATAACTAGCAAAAAAATAGTTATTTTTCAGAGATATATATTTTGAGAGATCGGAAGTACTTGTGCACTTATTGACTAGAGGGAAGCTTTTTGAATTCAGACAAATGCATTTCACACAATTCATTTCAAGGCTGATTCATTTTATCTGCATGTCTCCTGTGCCAAGTGGGAACATTAGTCCTCTTTAAAAAATGATGGGGGATAATAAATGCTCCAGGCATTTGTTTTGCTGAAATGAGGTAATAGCAGAGAAGCATATGGTGAAATATATTTTTAATTACTTTTCAAAAATGTTAGATGTTTTTTCCTTATTTTCATATTTAATGTTCTTGATCTAGCTTGCTAAACAAACAGCTCTTATGGAACACACTACTTTGTACAATAACACATGACTAATTTTATGGGGATATTGTATACCCCTGTGTAGCCGTACTGTATTAGCTGTAAAACTTTGTTTATGGTACTTTGTGCCATCCAAGGAATCTGGAATCATGAGGGGGCTGTTTTGTTCCTTTTTTCATTTTTTCCCTCTAAGCCCACAGCTCTCAACACCTTTGTTGAGAAGTTTTGTTTTCATTTGTGCATGCAAAACAGGAAATATGATTCTCTTCTGTTAGACTAAACAAAAGGAAATCCACCTGGGACTTAGAGGAGACACTAGTCTCCCTTTTAAAAACTTTGCTTCTAACTCACCCTTCCATCCCCTGCCATCACCTCCTTCCCTGTAGCACAGGCACCACACTAAAGCACAGTGAACACAAACAAAGGACACCTGTTCTCAGCCCTACTAAAGAGAATAAAAGCTGCTAGTGCCTAAAGGCTAAAGCTGAGCTGAACGTATTATGACTACAGGTGGTGTCTAGGCTTCAGATATACATGTGCCAGGGAAGTATGAGCCTATTGCACTGTGCCAGCAAATGACATCTAAAATATACGTTGCATCACAGGAGGACGGCAGGTGGAAGCCAAGGTACAGTTGTCTCTACTTGTCTGTTCATATATGTTATCTTTTTGGAATATATACATGTTCTTTAAATACAAGATATTAAAAACAAAGGAAAAAGACTGGTAATTTACTGTCAACACTTACAGCAGGCAACTACACTCTCCCCTCACTTGTTACAGAGATGGGCCAATTTTTTTTTCTGAAAATGTCATGGTCCTCACTGGTACAAGCGGATGTATACTTCCTGTAGCATGCCCTGGAGATCAACAGTCCCAGGCTATTTCAGACCAGTGAGTCTTTTACAGAGCTGAGAACTCCTCACAGAGAGTGCTCTGTAACTATAGCGTTCTTTTTCAGCTTGAGCAGCTTTTCTTCTTGCAGTCATGGCAGTGTGGCAGAAAGGAGATGGGATAGTGGTCTTGCATGTCCTGTGCTTCCTTTCTCACTGCTAGTGATTCAGAGGATTAAAGCAGCAGGATATAAAGCAACAGATGGGGATTTCATTCATTCCCTGTGCTTTGAAAACAGACTCATGAGAAATATATCCATTGTTATTACGGTGACCTTCAGTACAGTAAATACAGATTCCGTTTTGATATGGGTTGGGGATGTCTGTGGGTCTGGGGCAGTGGCCACCACTGTGGAGAGGAACAGTGTTGAAATTTTATCCTCATCATTCAAGCAAAAAGCTGTTTTGTAACAAAGTTCAGTCCATTGAAGGTATATAAGGTACTCCTCTTTTTCTCCTTCCTCTTTCCACTGGGATCCAGAGCACAGAGCAGAAGCTGAGGGCATGGCAGTAGGAGAGGTAAACGCCAAGTACAGGTCCTGTGATGAGTTACTGACATCTTAGATTTGCCCCTGGTACTGGGAAAACATCCAACAAATTAACAGCAAGGACGAGCAAAAAGTGGCCTGTGGGAGAACGTACGGCCATGGGAGTTGTTGGCCTGGCTCCCATGCTGCCTGAAGCTGTGGAAGGGGAACAGTCTGGTTCTGAGACAAATTACATATACATTTTTGAGGATGCAGTTTTGTGGCAGAAGAGTGAAGCACAGCCCTTTAACCTTTGATCAATGGGGCAGCCGTGTGTGAGTGGTCTCCAAGAGGGACGAGAGGATTTCTCACAGTTCCGTTTCTTTCTAGGTTGCTTGTCAGAGGGCCATTGGGCAAATCCAAGGTTTCAGCCTTGGGGTAAGGAATGAAGGAAGCAGCCTCCAGAAGTGGTCTCATTCTTGTTTTAGCAGATACCAAAGGGAAAGATTCATCCCAGGTAACAGGTTTTTCCTTCCAGGATTCATAACCTGGGAGTGCTGTGAAGCTTTCAGAACCCTGCTGTGAGAGATGATGTTAGATTTTCCAGAGTCTTCCTTTTTAATCTCCACATGTGAAGAATTGGGTCAGTTGTGCATGGCCAGAGACAGCAGCTCCCCTTATACTGTAGTTTGTGTACTGGAGATAACACTTCCTATAAATCCAGACAGGCTGTAAAAAATGACAAAAACTGTGAAGTTCAGCTTGCCAGGAAACTGTTATCATGTATGTGTATTTTTTTTAGGAAAAAAACATTATATCCACATCCCGTTTTGTCAATCTTTTAAAACCCCTGACAACGATGTGAATGTTACTCAAGAGCTATTATATATTGTGATTATAATTTGTTCTTTTTGAAGAGGGTGATATCTAAGTCATTTTTGATGATTACATTTCCTTGGTCTATATTTATTCGGCAGACACTTTTGAAACATGAGAATTGCTTCCAAATAGTAGGCATGAATTATTAGCACTGCTTTCAGTCATGCATTTTGATGCCTATTCCCTTTAGATGTTAGTCTAGATGTGAAGACAATGTCCTGCCTGGTGCATAAAGAACAGATCTTAACTGCTGCTGCAGCTGGAAGATTTGTAATGATTTAAAGATAACACCAATCACTTCTCATAGAATCATAAAAACGTAGAGTGGCTTGAGTTGGAAGGGACCTTAAAGATCATGTAGTTCCAGCTCCCTGCCACATTCAGGATATTTTCCACTAAATGAGGTTGCTCAGTGTCTTCTCCAACCTGACCTTATACACTTCCAGGAATGGAGCATTCACAACTTTTCCATAACCTCTCCCCATAATCTTCTCTTTTCCAGGCTGAATAGCCCCAGCTCTTTCAGCATGTTTTCAGAAGAGAGGCGCCGTAATCCTGTAATCATCTCTGTAGCCTTTCAATGGACTCTCTCCAACAGGTCCATATCCTGCTTATGTTGGGAATACCAGAGCTGCACACAGTACTCTGGGTGGCATCTCAAAAGAGCAGAGTAGACGGACAGAATCACCTCCCTTGTTCTGCTAGTCACACTCTGCACCTTCAGGTGCAGGTTCCTTAGATGTTCTTGAACTAGAGCTTCTCCTACAGCAGGAAGTTCTTCAGTATCTCAGTCCCTGCCTTTGTCTTCTCAAATTGGGCAGTGTGGCTGGAGCACTTGCCAGTGAAGACTGAGGCAAAAGAATCATAGAGTACCTCAGACTTCGACATATTCCAGGTAATAAAGTCTTCCATTTCCTTCCGGAGAGGGATAACATTTTCTCTAACCTTTCTTTTATCACTCATGTATGTGTAGAAACGTTTCTTGTTGCCCTTGATGTCTCTGTCCAGATTTAGTTCTATCAGGCCTTTAGCTTTCCCAACGTGATCTGTGGCTGCTCAGACAATTTCTCTGTATTCCTCTTAGGCTACCTGTCCTTGATTCCACCAGTAGGCTTCCTTTTTGTGTTTGAGTTTGTCCCGAAGCTCCTTGCTCATCCATGCAGGCCTCTTGGTGTTTTTGTCTTACTTCCTCTTCATTAGGATGCATTGTTCCTGAGCTTGGAGGAGGAGATCCTTGAATATTAACCAGCTTTCTGGGGCATCAATTTGCCCCGGGGATTTATTCTCTCATACCCTACCATGAAGATCTCTGAAGAGGCCAAAGTCTGCTTCTATGAAGTCCAAGATAGTGAGCTTGCTGTGCACCCTCCTCACTACTCCAAAGAACTCAAATGCCATCATTTCATGGTCACAGCATGTGACCTGTGTCACTACAGGCTGTCCCAGAGCTTTATATTATCCACTAGCCACTCCTTGTGGTGAGAACAAAGTTCAGTATAGCACCTCTCCTTCTTGGCTTCTCTATCACTTGGAGAAGGAAGTTACCATCAGTTCATTCCAGGAACTTCCTGGATTGCTTGTGACTGGCTGTGTTATCCTTCCTACAGATAATAGGGTGGTTGGAGTTCCCCCATGAGTACTAGGTCTTGTAAATGTGGGGCTGCTCTTATCTATCTATACAGGGCCTCAGGCACTCAGTTTTCCTGGTTGGCAGGCTGTAGCAGACCCCATTATAATGTCACTTGTACCTGCCATCCCTTTAATCCTGACCCATAAACTCTCAGTTTTCTTGTCATCCATCTGCCGACAGAATTCCATGCACTCCAGCTGATCACTGAAGCAGAGGACAACACCCCCTCCTTGTCCCCCCCGGTCTCTCTTAAAGAGCTCATATTCTTCTTTTCCAACACCCCAGCCATAGGAGGCATGTCACTACTCTGTGATGCCAATAAGATCATAGCCCTGCATGCTATGAAGAATAAAATCAGTCAGAGCTCTGGGCTATGAAATCCTCCATATACTTCTCATGAGCTAAGGAGGTAGAGTTGACTGGCAGAATGCTGTGTAAGCCACTAATAAATGCCATGGCTTCAAACACACAGATTTCCTGTTTTGAGCTTCGTTCTATTGCCTACATGTTACATAGTCCTACTTTGCAGCTGCTGTGCTACAAACCCTAAATTATCTTCTAATTTTTCAAGTTCAAAAGAAAGTCTATTTAGTTGTTCAATGCTTCTCTAAGGAATCAAGGCATTTTACACTAGGTTCACCAAAATGAATACTTATCGCAGTCATCTGTCTTCCAAAAGAAGGTTCTTCATCATGCCAGTAAGGAAAATATTTTGTGAGTACTGCAATTTGTTTTCCAGCTAAGTGACAAACAACATTTGAGTTTATATAAAATAGGTGTGTATATTTTCATTGTAATTTTTTTTTGTTTAATCCTCCATTGTTAGTTTCCTTTACCATTTTAAAACCAGGAAGGAACAACTTTTCTTGAGAAAAGACCTTAAGGTTCCTTTTAACTACTTCAAATAATGTGAATTATCAAAAACCAAAGAACCATTGTGTTTTGATAGAACGTATTATGCACTGAAGTCAATATAACTCCCATACGTTCGGGTACATTTTAGATTTGCATTTATTTGCAAAAAAACATAGGAAACTGTTGTTGCAGAAATTAACATGTTTCAAAAGAGATGCATATAAGTAGAGGGACTGTTTTTAAAGTGTGCAACAACCATAAAATGCATGTGAAAGGAATACTAAGTCTCTTATCTTTGTAAGCATCAGCAGCAGTGTATGATAGATTCTGTATCCTTTGCTGGTTTTTTGGCCAGAGTTTTCCTCTCAGCATATCCTGTTCCTGGACATTCTTTCTCCTCCCGTATCTGATTTGACTTCTGTTTCCAAATGAAATATGCCTTCTATCCTTTGTTTCTTGAATGAATGATTTTTTCTTTTTACCTCTTACTATTTAAGGCTGAAAAATGTATTAAAAATCACCAGACAAGTCTAATGCGTACCAAACCCCAAACTATCTCTCTGTGAAGTGGGCATGTGTGATTTGGAACAAAGTGACAGACATTTTCCACTTTTTCTGGCACATTCAGGCAAGGGGCAAATGTAATTTAAACAGATGTTCTTCTGAAATGCAGATAAAGTTGTATTGTGTCCATTCTGAAAGTCATGGTGTGTCTTGAAATTTACCTGAGGCATCAGTTCTTTTTCATGCCAACTTGTGGCTGCAAAACTAGAGGGAGGAAGCACATTCTGAAATTTTACCACAGGGTAGAAAAGAACAAGTGTCTCACATCAAAGAAGCACTGAGAGGCCATGCAGCACCCTTATCCATGAAGGTGGGAGCGGCACAGCTGGAGTCATGCATACAGTTTCAGATGGTGCACTAAATTTTTTATCTGGGGTTGGTGTGAGGGTGGAGGGAAGCATTATTACTCTAGTAAATCCACTCCTAGTCCTTTAGCTTTGTCCCTTTAAAGAAACTAAATACGTCCTTCAGAAGTCCACTGCTTGTCTATTTAAAATGAATTGTAAATAGTTTCCTGAATTTGACCTTGCATCAGAAGTGGACTGAGAGGAGAAATGAACCACCTCTATGAGACAGACCAGATAGAGTCTGTGTAACATGTACCCCCTTAAAAATAGTTACTGTCTTCTAAAAGCAGTAACAGATTATGAGTTGTCTTCTTGGTGTTCTTAGATTTTCAGTTTGGCTCTAAGTAAGACAGCATTGAAGACCAGTTTGTACAGGGTGTAGGAGTCTTAAAAAAATAATCAACATTAGCTGCTTCCATCTATCCTTTCCCAGTGAATGATTTTTTATTTAGTTCTTGTTAAGGTTTGTCAGCAATTTTCTAGTGCATCTTCTTGAATATTTCTTTAAAAAAATATTTATTTGTTCTGGTAAATTTACTTGACAAAAACACTGTTTAATTTCATGGGTCATACTGGCCTATGTCTATTACTGCACAGGTGAGGACTCCTCTTTTTGTCAGCTAAAAAGGAACAAATGCACACCCTTAGAACTGTGAATTTCAATGCCTCTTCTGGCAGTGCATGCGAGGCACATTTTTGAAAGCCTAATGGTATTTGTAAAATCCAATTAAAGATCTTGCTTTTAAGATATCTTATTTTCTCTTCCAAATAATCTTCAATCTACAGTATAACTTTGTAATCCAGAAGAAAGCCTGAAATTAAGAGGAATATTATATGCTTCTAGCATCTGTTATGCATCTTTTTATTTGTTGAAGGTTTGCTGTATAATCTGCTTGTTTCCAAGGAATAAAAATTGCTTATTATCCCGCATAATGAAAGAGAATGTCGTCATCTATAATTGCTAGTTTAAGATACTTACTGTACACTTCTATTATAAATGGGTTTGCTCAGTAGAAGAAGTATCTTTAAAAATTTTTCTAAAGAAAAAGAAGGATTTGTTTGCAAGTGAAATTTATGTCTTTGGAAAACTTATTAGAACAAATTTCTTAATTGAGATTGTTAATTGAATATGAAAGGTATTTACTGAATGCTAAGCGTGAATATTACAGTTATTTTTTAAAATGATCAGAGAAGTGTGCTTCTATGTATGCTTAAATATGAGTATACCCACCTGTCTCTGTATGTATGTGTATCGTATATTGCTTTTTTTACACAGAGCTTTTGCAATACCTAGACATTTTTTTGAGTCTATTCCTGTTTTATTTCCCTGATTAATCTCTTGCAAGATAATCTTTAAAGACTACAAAGGTTTGCATTAACACCCTCTGCCGGTATATGATGCTTCTGTGAACAGCAGCTGTATAGGGTCAGTCATGAGATCTAGAAATCTAAACTGTATGGGCCATAGTCACAGCACATGAGAGAAACATGATGCTGGAAATTGACTGCCAGACAGTCTGGATTTGACAAGTTTCACTAGTCTGCATGTCACAGTATTGACAGTTCTACAGCAGTAGTACGTAATTGATACACACATGCAAGTGTTTATATGATTAAAAAGGAAAAAAAGAAGGGGAAAAAAAAGGAAGAAGAAAAAAAGAGATATCTACTCCAAATTCTGTGATCAAAATCATTGAACTAGAAGGACATTCTTAGGTACAAATTTTTGTGCCTAAAGGGTGTGAAAACCAGTTCGGACCTAAATCTCCGTTAACATGAGGTATTCAAAGTGGTTAGCTTTTCCCGCAGTTGCAGAAGCGAGCTTTAAAGATGTGACTACAGTCAGCCAGCAACAATTTATGTCAGCATGGAAGAAAAAATCTCAGCACTGCAACACTGAATGCAAAAATCTACAAGATGAAGAAAATGAATGATTTTCTAATAAGCAAAATAATAGTGAAAAAGAGTGTTAGAATTGCTATCAGCAATCAGTGTAAGAGTACATAAAAATGTCCCCTTCTGCTGTCAGTCATGGGTTTTTCATCTACGCCAGGATAGCCTTCAACCATCTCACCAACATATCCTGCTAGGCTCAGGGTGACTCTGCTTGGGATATCATTGCAGGGATGTCAGACTTGAGAAAAAAACCTGCCAATTTGTTGTGGGTCACTTCTAAGCATGCACATGTGCAAGTCCCTCACAGTTAGCAGGTATAGGATGTCCCTGGAAGCATGCAGGCACAGTTGGGAACCAGTTTTTGACTTCTGTCTTTGCCTAATTAAAATTATACTAATTATAAAAAAAAGATTAAGACTTTTCAAAACTAAACAACTAAATGTGTTTACCACTATACTGTTTTATTAATCTATAATTTCTTTTCACATTCTGAAGGACAATAATGGGAAATGTCTACAGCGAAACTGTCCATGGAAGTTCTTCAACTGGGGCATTCAATTTAAAAAGTTTGAAAAAACACCCATGCTTTTCTGGGATAGTCATATTTTTCCCCAAATTCCAGCCTAGGGAAGGTGAAAAACCCCAAACCCTCAACCATAAGTGCTCCTGCTGCACTTACTATCTTTGCATGCAATACTGAGCTTTCAAAACCATTTAAGCCATTCTTGCAGTACATTGTGGAGATCCTAGTTCGTTGCTTTCATGGTGTGCAGCAATGCTGTTGCTTTGCAAAGAGCTAGAAAGAAGTTCCCCTGGTACAGGAGTTGACAAGAACTTCTGTGTCTCCATCTAATTAGGTTGTACATTGCTAGGAAGTAAGCACCATGCTGTGCTTGCTTGTTTGCATCACATCAGACACACTCCAGCACAGCTCAGGTGCTTTATAAAATGCATATATAAACTTTATTTCCTGAGGTGGCAGTTGTTGGGACAGGGGGAGGGAGGGCTGAGAGAAGGAATGAGAGAAATGTTTTGGTTCCATAATTCTCCAGTCTCAGAGACATGCAGGAAGATTCATATTTCAGCATTTAAATTGTCATAAGCTGTAAAGCTTGGATACCTGTTATTTATAGTGTCTCTATTGTTTTATTAAGGAATCAGATAGAAGAGATCTTCTTCATAGTGTGGCTATGGCTATGAAATCAAAACCTTCAGGGGGAGGTAATCTCGACAGAATTTGCGGCAACAGAATGTATATTCCCTTCCTGAAGCTGTTTGATGTTATGAAAACTGGATGCTATATATGTGATGATAGAAGAGGCCATAATCTCAGGATAGTCCCAGCTCAGCCATTGTTTTTTCTAGTGTTTTAGCCTGCAGGCTGTGCTCAGAACTGAAGTCCACAAACAGATGGAGGGTGTACTGTAAAATAACTGGAAATTCTGGAATAAAAGCCATAATTACACCCTTCTCCATATATTTGTTTTGTACTACTATCTGCTTATAGATGCTGTCAACTCTTTTGCTGGAGTGTACATTCAAGAGCGCCCTTCCCCTGTTACATTTTTTTCCCCAAAATGATAATGTGGTGCTGGAACTGAGGAAGGTCAAAAAATACAACCCCTTGTAGTTTGTGCAGACATACACAAAATTAGCCAGCACCCACCCACAGACTGCAAGCACAATATGTCTTTATTTGAATCTGAATTTGAATTATTGGGTGCAAAAGCCATCACTGTGCTGTCAGCTCATCTTCATGGCTGCCAACAATGTATGGTCAATAGTTCTCAGAAGTGGCATGTGTTTGGCAGGACCTCTTCGTGAGCACTGCTGCAACTCCGTGGCTGCAGTGAACACCTGGAATTCCCTGTTCTGGCTCTCAGACTATCCTCTGGCTTTGCTCCTCAAAGTTCTTCCTGCTGTCTGGGTGCTGACATCTTGGAAAAATCCACAGAGTTGGTCTTCAAGCTTCACAGAAGTTGCGAATCCTGCCTCATATCTCTCCCACATCCAGGGGATTTTCACAAGGCTCTGGAACAGAGGAGGATTTATTATGAAGGAATGCTCTGATACAGTTTATGACAACCAATTGCCTTCAACCAAACACAGAAAGGAGGGTAAAGAATCCTAATTCTGTAACCTGGTGGAGTTATTTCAGAAGACAGAGAGTGGAAGTTTGTTTAAATTATAAGTTTGGAGACTGGCAAAAAAATAGTCCTGATCTGAGCTGTTGGGGTCCAGGTCAGTAGGTCATCATTGACTACAAAAGAGGATCATTTCTACTTTAATGAGGCAAAGATGGCTTATTTCTGTCTAACAGATGGCAGTGGATATGAGTCATACATCTGTCTGGGATGTATTTTTCTGAACAAAGTAATTTGACCAACAGTTTCCAGTAGCTCCGTGCTCTTCCCTATGGTTCCAAAGTTTGCATGTACTTTATAGACTTCAATCATTTACTGTTATATCGCATTTGGGAGGAAGGAAAGAGAGCATATAGTGCTAAAAATACATTTATTTACATTTACGAGGACCACATTGTTTCAAAACACAAAAGCACAAATTTGGAACCTGCTTGAAGTAATTACGATGGTTTTTTGCTCTTTTTTTTTTTTCCCCCCCCGACAATACTCCAACCTGCACATGGAAAAGAAGCAGAGGATTCTCAGACTGTTTGCTTTTACGGAGCTACTTAACAAGTTATTCTGAGAGTGCTGGACTATTTACTAAAGGTTTTTATCTTCTACTTATTCATGAGCACAGATTGGGATCTTTGCTGCAGTGATCCTGCAGTGTGGACTACTTGGACTCTGATAAAGTGAGCTTTCATGATGCAAGTGGTCCCTCAGATCTGTCGGAGTATGCAGAGAGTTTCTCTCTGCTACCTATGAGAAACTTGCAGAAAAGTGTGTTTGTTGTTTCTACCTTTCTTCCCAGTTGAGGTGAGGCACAGGAGTCATCTGGGTATGTATACACTTGTACACAGTGGAACTGCTCAAATCTTGCTTCCAGAGGGAATCAGACTAGAATATGATGACTCTAGAACTGCAAGGATTTTCAGTTCGAAGATATTGCAAGCTGACAAATTCCAAAGCAGGGTCTGTCTCCAATTTGATTTTAATTTTGATTTTAGGAGATGCCTTCTAAAGGAAATAGATTTTTAAGAGAAAAATGACTTGCTGAAAGTATTAAGGTTGGGTTTTTTCCTTTAGCATCTCTGAACATCACCAAATGAGGGTTTTCCTGAGAATGAAGGATTAGCCTGGGATATGGCATTAACTATTTCTTCCCTAAGCAAGTTTGAGAACTATCAAAGATAGTGAAACACTTGCTGTTTTTCAACCTCTGTCATAAGGGAACTGAGGTTCCTTAAGCTCAGTAGGTTAAACTAAAGCAAGGAATAAAACAACAACCTTTACCGTATCTGAGATTATTTTGATACTGGTCTAACTGAAGAATCAGGATGCTATGTATATTGTTAAGAAGGTGACTTCAAGGTGTTTCTATCCAGATTTCTAAGGAAACATGGTTCCACGCTTGTGGGCCTGATCCCTGGGTGGGCATTCGCTTGAGAGTTGGACTAGATGATCCTGTGGGTCCCTTCCAACTCAAAATAACCTGTGAACCTGTGAAACGCAAGTTACATGGCCACAGTGTGTACTAGGGTTCTCTCTGTGGAACTTTCTGGCAATTTCAGCCAGATTTGATTGTAAAGTAAAAATCTGAAGGATGATAGAGCAAATAGCAGCAATTAGTCCATTTCACAAAGGGGCATATGCTTGTGAGGAAAACTTTCCATCCACTTGCCTTTTCAGTCTTAGACTGGCTTGGCTGGTTGGTGAGCGAAGTGCTTTTAAATAGCGTCTTACCTACTGTTTTTGGAGTCTCCCTATGTGCAGGCATTCAAAACCCACCTGGACATGTTCCTTTTTAACCTGTGTTAGGTGACCCTGCTTTGGCAAATGGGTTGGACTGGATGATCTCCAGAGGTCCTTTCCAATGCTAATGATTCTATGATTTTCCTGTAGTTCCTGGAGCTGTGAACTGTGCCAGACCTCTTCTCACAGGCTGTTGAGTCTAAGCACTAGAGTTGGCAGCAATTTCACACCAGTTGGAATAATGTTACAGATGTAACAAAACAGAATAAAAAAGTTTTTTAAATGCTTTTGATGCTTTTTGCATTTAAAAGATGACCAGCATATTTATCACCAAAAGCCAGAAAATGTGAAGAAAATGTTAAGGAAGTGGCGAAATGGATTTTTGTCTATATGGATTCACCTATTTTCGTCACAAACTGTGGTACACAATGAAACATGGTCCAGAAACAGTTCTGTTTCATCTAGATCCTATTCCAAGGCAAAGTGCAAGCTCAGTTGTTCCAAGGCATATGTAAATAGCCCATGTGTCTAAGATCTGGTTAAGCTCCCTGGCTAGACGTTGACCAGACATTAGAATATGTGTACCTTAATCCTTGAAGTCTGAACAAAATCTGTATAGTCCTAGGATTAACTATAGTCCTTGAGACTTGTCCTTGCTTCAGATTACCCTTTCCCAATTTTTATTTAGCACAAACATGCTGAGCTGCAACTCATTTCTCAGGTGCATGTAGTGCTGTAAACAAATTATCTTTCTTCTCTGCTAAATAGAGCAAGAAAATACCCAAACCTGCCTAAAATAACAATTCCTCTTTATATTGCTAGTGCGAGTTTCTTTTCATACTGTGACAACCTAAGCTGGTTGTGTAGCTCATAAATTAACTCCCGCTTGTCCCCAGGGCTCTTCTTTCTTTACTTCCTTCGCTACCTCTCTACATTTTTTTTTTTAATACCTGCCTTCCATATCTTTGTTTTGTTTCGCCTGTGGTAACTCTTCCTGGCTCCAGACTCTCTCTGTGGAGCAGTGAGCCTCTTAAACTTCAGTTTCTCACTGTCCCAAGTGTTTTCATCTCAGCAGATAATCATTAAGATTTAATTACTAACTGCTGCCTAGGTTCTGGATACGTTGTAATGCAGACCTTGGTGAGCAGTACATGTGCATGGGGTATCCCAAAATGCACCTGACTTTTCTGTAACAGCTTCGTAATGTCAGCCACAGCTAGTAGATTGTGCACAGGCTTGCCTCTGCCTAGAACGTAAACCACCACTTTCTTGGTGCCCTATGATGCAGCTATACAAACCCAGAGGTATTATTTCTCTAGCTCTTTTTCTCAGCACTCAAGTACCAATTTAGAATGACTGATCTGGTGTTAATCCACATGGCTTGATGAAGTGGATTCTCTCCCCCTTGCTAATTCCCTCCCTCTTCTCCTTACCCTGCAATTTGTGTGCATTGTAAGGTTCTGTTTTACAACCTTTGGTAGGACAAGTATTTTGCTTTCTTCTTTACTGGATAGCTGACATTCGTGCTGTCATTGTCTGCCGAGTCTTTCAAGTCACTCTCAGCGATGTGGTCTTTAGAGGCAGCTCCTCTGGGACTAGCATTAGTGAGGCACAGATTGTCTCATGATGTGGCATTACTCCTACAGCTAACAGGTATTTTCCTGCCAGCTTGTCTTTAACTGAGAATAGAAGAGCATAACTGATAAGGGATAAAGATGTCTGCAGTATGTTATTGGAACTCTGTGAAGAAACCTATGCAGCATTTTTTTGGCTCCAGTTCTGCCCAGTATTGTAATCATGATATTGGTAATCTGCTAACCACTTTAGAGAATTAAGGAAAAAAAAAACAAACCTGCAAAACTGCTACTCTCAAGATGTATGTGTGAAGATAATGAATATTATTATCCTCTCTTTAAAGACTGAGAGCTGTGCATAAATGATTTACCTAGGGCCCCAAAGGAGCCTGTGTCTGACTAGGGAGCTGAACTTTAATTGTACCTGACTTTAATCCTATGTTCTGACTGTACCTCCCTCATTACCCACCTGTCCATTTTCATTAGTGCTCATATCCATCAGCCTCATTAATAAATATGTGAGAGTGTTTTGTCATGGCTGCTAAACATGAAACTTAATAAAGACCTGGACTGGAAATGTTTACTTGCCTCTAACACCCATTGCCTAAAACTACCATCTTTTACTTTGAATGCAAGCTACATTATGACACTAACCACGACTCAGTTAATGTCAGCCATTAACCTCACATTATGGTCACAGAATCATAAGTGATGTAACTACTGTTTTTCTAAGAAGCTAGTGCCTAGAGCTGGAAATTACCGTCCCTATAGGGGACAATCTCATGATAGTTTCTGTTAGTCTAGGTCAGCATGTCCATGGTTCAACCTTTATTGGCAACTCCTGAAAGATATTACTGTCTCCACAGGGGACAATCCCATGATAGCTTCAGTCAGTCTATGTCAGCATGTCCATGAGTTTGCCTTATTGGTACTCATGAACAATATTTCCATTCCTTTTCTTTCCCTGGCACCAACACTTATATGTCCTTCAAAGAGTTCATAGAGACAAAATACCTCCAAACATTTGGTATGTTTGGTTTCTTTTTAAAATTTATATATATATATTTGTTTTTAAGGATATAGTTTGACGCTCAGAACTGGTTTACTCTCCAGTCATTCACAAAGCAGTGGTAGCACATCATTGTCTGCCCTGGTTTACACTGTTCTCTAACCTGAGCTGGAAGTCTGATAAGGGCTGGGAAGGTCTCAAGTTCTTGCCATGTACAATAAAAATCTAACTCAAGCACCACCACAAAGTAGTTAGTAGCAGCAAATGATCAGTGTCTGCCTTAAATGAAGACCATTAACTTCTTATAAACTAGCTTGATAATGTGAAACTGTTCTATCCTGCCAACAGAATTTGTGTTGGACTTGGGAACAGTAACTGGAAAGATTATGAACCCAGTTACCAGCTCCTGTTGAAGTTATTGCCTGAGCTCATCAAGGGTTATGTTTGCTTGGTGATTGAAGTTTCAGACAGAAATATATGATAAATTAAATTGCTGTCCTTGGTTATGGACTCCTCAGGAGTAGACCTACTTCTTACTCTGCTGCCTCTGATCTTTTGCAGGGAAGGCAGGGAACAAAGACTGGGGAAATGACTTCCTCAGCTTACTTGAGAAGGAATCATGTACTAGAGTCCTTGCAAATGTTTTAAAACAGCTGCTACCTGTAGCTACTGCTGTTGAGGAAAGCCTCATTTAAGAAGGATGTACAGTAATCCCTGGAATATTACGGAGGGTTGGTTCCAGAAAGATGCCACAATAAACAAAATCTGCAAAGTAGTGGTAAATACAGTAAATATAATATATACTGCAAACATACAATAAATAAAATAAAAATATGATAAATACAATAAAGCTGGGAAAGCTGGCGGGGAGGTGGTGTGGGAACTGTGATGTATTGAAGCCGTGAATGGGGAACTGCAAAGTAGCAAGGGATTACTGTATCTAGGAAAGATTATTTCACCAGCACTGACATCTTGAAAATACAGAGGAAAAATTGAGTTTTAAAAAATTTGCTGCACAATGTCATTTAAAATTTGACTAGAATAGTTTATGAGTTTGAATCAAGTTCAGTTAGAGTTTTGGGAGAAAAAAAGAAAAAAAAATGTTTACATTTAATTTTAAAAAGTTTGCTCTCTGTCTTGGGAAGAATTTATTAATCCAGACTTCTTTGCTTAAGTATCACTGTCCTAACCTTCTACTGAGGGGTATTACAGGGTTAGTTTATGAGCTGTTGTTGCAGCTGTTTTATTTTGAATTTGAACAGAAGTTCTTTAATCATGAAGTGATAAAGTCAGTCACTCTTATTTCAGTTAGTTTGTGTGACTAAGGGACTAAGGTTAGGGACTAAAGAACTTGCTTACCTGCATAGGAGCTTTCATTCAGCCTCAAATATAACTTTTCACTACAAGTAAGGGTATCTAAACAGTGACCTGCTGACCTGAAGAGCTCCTTCTGATCATCTTGTTCCGTAGACCAAAATCAAGGTGAATCTGCTCCCAAGCTGAGTCTGTTCATGAAGTTGAACAAGTGATTCTACCAAACCAAACCCTGACGGAAACAAACCAAATCCTATAAAAACAGCAATTTATTGCAATTCCCTTAGTACCCAGATGAGGGGCTGTAAAATAGTTAGAAAAATACCATAGCTTGTGGGTGAAGAAAAAGACCACATGGACAAGAGCAGGGCTTCAGCAGACATAACTTAGACCTGTTGGATCTACTGAACATGTTGTAAAACCGGATCTCAGGGAATAGCAGAGCCAGCTGTGCCAGAAAGTTGTAGAGAACTGTGCATGTGGGTGACAGCATGGACAGCACACAGAGCATGGCAGTGCCCTAAAACACACAGGATGCGGGTCCTATGGTACCCCAAGAAGAAGAGAAGAGCAAGGCCTGCGATAGTAACACATCAGCCACAACTCAGATCACCGTGTGGCTCCATAAGGATGAGACAGGTCCAGGGACAACTTGGAAATCAAATCAGGATCAGAAATGTGGCCAGCAGAAACACACAGGCAAGTAGCTCAGGCTGAGTGCAAATGCATCTCTGGGACAAAAAGGGAGGGATGTGGAGCAGCAAGGCTTCTTCCACCTCATCTTGCACAGCCCTCTCGCAATGTCCTGGTCCTAGGTCCCAGGGTGGCTGTGCCATGACAACACTGTCTTTAAGAGCAGGCAGGCAGTCACTGGGCGAGAGGAGCTTGCAAAGGCTGATTGCACCCTCTGGGCAAAGCACTGGATGCCAGAAACTCGTGGTGTAACTACATCTTGTCCTGGATCAATTAAGATGAAATATGAATTAAATTTAGAAATACTTGAATAATAAATATGGAGAGAAATAAGAACTTTACTGGGAGGAAGGAAAAAAATTAATATAGAAAAAAATACATATGTTTGAACAACAACAACAACAGTATGAAAAAACCACAATGGAACAATGACAAACGTAGACAAATGGGAAATAAACAAGCATGAGGGAGGTGCTTAGTTCAAAGTAAAAAAACCAGGACACCTCCAGGATTCCAGGGGCAGAGGAATAGGGTTCAGGGTAGGCAAACCAGTGGAATAACAGCCAGTGATCCTTTTCTGAAATGTCCAGGGGGCTGCAAGGAGGTCCAGCAGTCAGCAGGAGAAAAGCTGTGCTGACATGAGGAGTCAACGGTCCATGTTGTCCTGGGCAAAATGGCAACAGTAGAGATCAGAAGCAAAAATAAGGCATCCTTCAGTCCCAAAGGTCCACAAACCTCTCCTCCAGAGGCCCAGGAGCTGTAGTTATAGGGCCTCGAGCCCCTCCCATGTCACATGCCTTGTGGGCATGTCTTCACATGCCATTGGCTGTCACTCAGCCTGCCCTGGCCCTCAGGCTCCTCCCCTAGTCACATGCCTTGCCAGGGAGGGGAGATAAGACACAGGATCCTTCATTGTTTGTCAGGTAAAAAGGAGAAAACCCCCTCCCCTGGCCACATTTCTTTTAGGGCAGGGAAGATAACACACTGGATCCTCCACTGTTTGTCAGGTGAAAAGGAGAAAGCCTCTCCCCTGGCCATATTCCTTTCAGGGGAGGGAAGGGGAAATAAGAAGAGATATCTATTGTCTGTTCCAGTAAAAAGGAGAAAAGTTTTACAATAGAACAAAAGGCCTCTCCCCATGACACATCTTTATGTTATTGAGCTGAACTTCCCCCTTCCCCTAGCCATTTCTGTCCACTCCCACTTCTCCGTTCGGGTTTTGCCACCCTCAGCCATGCTGCTGCAGTTTTGGATTCCAGGCTCTCAATCAGATCCCTGAAGTCTTGAAAGTTTAAAAAAAATCCCCAAACAACAATAAAAACTCTCCCCAAAACTTTAAAATCTTCTCAAGCAGATATACCTAACTAGTAGGAGGATTGTTAAGAATATTGAAACTTAAATTGCCTTCACTGCCAAAAAAAACATGTCATCAAGACAACCCATCAGGCACGAGAAAGGTCCTTTGTGGATTTTAACCTCCTAATATGGAGAGTTCTCTTCCTGTTGCACTCACTACATGTGTATTTCACTTGAGAATACATAACCTGTTTACATTTTTCATCAGTAGGATTGCCAAACTGCCTTGGAAGAAAACTGTGTTAAAACCAAATCAATAAAGCAAAAAAACCCACCAAAATAATAATAATAAAAACATAGGTGGATATTTGCAACAAATTGCTTCCTTCCTCTGCCTCCAGCAGTGTTCTCAAGTTCCTGAAATCTATTGCAGTACTTCAGGTCACTTTGCTTAAGCCACCATCTATAACATTACACAGTAAATGCAGAAGACTAATAATAACGTAGACTGATGATTCACGGAGGGATGTACTTTAGAGGGTACATAGAAGCAAAGGTACTTTCCTAGAATTGTTCTGAAGAAAAGATTAATTTGGCATATAAATCTATTACATAACTTAAATGCGCTGCATTATCACTGCTATCAGTAAAAACAACAATAACTGCTGACTGCAGTTTTCTCTGGCACTACACAGTAATTATCTGACCTATTTCTAGGGTCATTGCATACTGTGTTATATTTCAAATTGTTAGAGACTAATTATTGAATTTATTATGGCTGCATAGACTTTTTTAATAGAAACTTCCCAAAAAACATAGTCCAATTTTTTTTGGCCTCAATGTCTATAAAACTAGCAAAATACCTTGGAGTTATGCTATTTTAATCCTCAAAAATCTGCCAGTGGATACAGAGAAAACTCTAGTTTTAGCTATGTCTTGTAGTCCTGAAAAGTTTTCTTCTTCTTGTTATCAAGGCTGCAGAATGCACACAGCAGTAGATATGCTTGACGTTATCTGTAGGAGGATAAAAGCCCACACAGCAGCTACTCTGTGCTGGACAATTTTGAAGCTGTTGGGAACCGTTTCTGTCCTTTCAAAGTATTACAACATACACATCAGGGGCTGTGGTACTTTCTGGTCTAATTTAATCACTGTAATATGGAAGATAATCTTTCAGACTATTGCACAGCGTGGGATTTGGGTCTGGCACTCTTCAGTTTGGAACATCAGTGTTCCAAGACAGCATCACTTACAAAAATAGAACTCAAAGATAAAGAAAGAAACAGAACTGATTATCATAAATTCAATAAATAAAATGTGCAGAAGAGGAAGAACAGCAAAAAAAAAAAAAAAAAAAAAAAAGAAGAAATAATTACATGGCTCAATGTTAGGCACCATTTTGTTGACGATTTTGCCAGTGAAACAGAGAATTTTTCTCTTTTTTAAGGCTCATATAACAGGGAAAATATTGTTAAATAGTTTAATGAATAGCATTACAGATATGTTATGATATGTCTTTATTTCCTTATCTTCCCCAAAACCAAACCCCCAAATTCATTGAAGTCACGAAGAAAGCTTTGTTAGGTAAAAAAACCCTGAATAATATATGTCGAAATCCAGTGTAGAAATATGTATTGTTGTCTTGGTTTAAAGACAGTTATGTAATTTAAATTTGGAGACATGAGACCACAAGAAACAGAGAAAAAATCAACAGCTTTTAAGTTAAATATGTGTATGTATATATACAAAGATATATAAAATATGCTTAAATGAGAGAAGCACGAAACAATATTTCCAACAACACTGAAAAAAACCCTCATAATGAATGGAAAGGAACACTATCCCTTGTTAGAGTCTCTGACCCGTCTGGTGATTATGGTGGCCACCATGCCAGATGGCAGGCAGGACTCCCTCATGAGCAGATGCAGGGGGTAAAAAAAGAGGGAAATAAGTTCCATAGCTCTCTGGATGGAGAAGAGGGGAGAAAAAACTCTGTCTATGAAGTTGTCCTCCAGTGAGCTTGAGCTGGATCTAGGGCAAAGCTGGTACCAAGCAACTGGCGTCGCCAATGCAGGCTGCCCCCACCACGCGGGTAAATTACATGAGTCCTCCTTCCCACTGGGCAGCAGGGGGTGCCATGTAAAGGTAGCGGTGGCAATGTCCCAGGCTGGCAATGCACAGGCACAGCTGGTGACATATTCTGGTCCTGGAAAGCACAGGCTCTCTTTTCCACTCGGCTTAGGCAGGGAGGGCAGCATGGATCCCACTCTCTGGATGTCTACAGCCTGTAGGGGGGAAGATGGGGAGGGAGAAGGAAAAACAGTTTTCAACTTAATACAGAAGTCAAACGTTAGCAATTGTTTTTTAATGTGCCTAAAGATTTTAACTTGTGGAGTGGCATTTAAAACCCTCGTATTAATAAACAAGGTTCCTGTCATGGAATGAGTATAATCACAGTCTAGGGTTTTTTATGTAGCTCACTGAACTGTGACTAGCATTCAGATGCCTGTTTGATGGATGTCTTAGAAATAATGTAGATGTTTCTTCTAGGAAATAAGATTCAATAAGGCTCTTTTCAAGTTTCTTTCTTAAAGGAAACACAGAGGTTCTTATTAACTCTCTGTCATATTAATTAATTAGCTGATATCCATTCAAAATGCTCAAGTTGTCAATATAATGTTTAATTTGGATAAAAAAATCACGAAGAAACCTTATATTCTCCAAGGCCTTCCTGTGATGTCCTTTAGTCAAATGAAAGCTACATGGCTTCTTTCTTACTTACTCCCACAGTGGATAAGGGCACTTAACTGTACGAACACACCAAATCATGGAGTTGGAGCCATAGAACGGCTTGGGTTGGAAGAGACTTTAAGGATCCATCTAGTTCAAATCCCACTGCCAAGGGGAGGGAACTTCTCACTAGACCGGGTTGCTTTGAACACTGACAGGGATGGGGCATCCACAACTTCTCTGGGCAAGCTGGGCTACTTCCTCACAGTAGAATTTCTTTCTGACACCTAAACCTACTCCCATTTTAGTTAAAAGCCATTCCCCCTGTCACTACATGCCATTGTAAAAAGCTGTCTTGTAGGTGCCTTTAGGTACTGGAAGTCTTTCCTAAGGACCATCTGGACACTTATCTTCTCCAGGCTGAACAAGCACAACTCTCTCTCAGCCTGTATTCATAGGAGAGTTTCTCCTATCCTCGGATCATCAGTGCTCATCAATGATTAGGAAATATTAATGTTATAAACACTGGGGGTATTTAATATCTGTAGATGTAAAGCAGAAAACTCAACATTCCTTTTTGCATTTCAAACATTTGGAACAATGGTATCTGTGCTTAATGTTAGTATCTATTTATGTTGCAGGGTGGGACAATTCCCATACGTTGTAGAAAAAGGCGACCGGGTTTTAAAAACAGAGACATATCTTCTAACTAGAAGTGTTCATGTGTGTGTATTGCTGTGGAAAAGCTAGAGCCATTATGCATATGTAGGGAATGATGTAGAATAATGTAAGGTCCCGGCTGGGGATTGCTTCACTGAAAACTGCATTTAAACAATGTTTGAATGGCTGAATTTGTCACAAAGAGATCACTTTTCCTCCAACATCATCTTTTCATGTACCATTTCTTATCAGGCTAATTTCTGATAATTTTTCCAGGAAATGTATTTGCCTTTAGGCAACATCTTCCAACAGTGGTCATCACATATCATATCAGAGCTGGAAAATACAGACATATAATCATAGAAGCACTGCTGTATTATAATAGGTATTATGTATGCATTATACGAAGGTTGAAATTGTAACATATACTATATTAAAATGTGTAATTATTTTATTGATGAATCTCCATTCTAGGCAGAAAAAAAGGAAGACAAAATTAATTTAATTTACTCTAAATATTTAGGTTTTTTTCATTTGATAAACCACAAAATTAATGGAGATACAACTCATCCCTAAAATTCTCATTTTAAGTTTGGAACGATATATGCTGTCACAAACTCTAAGCCAAAGTATGAAAATGAGGGTGTTTTGATAAAAAAAAAAGAGAAAAATATTTTTATCAGAATTATGTAAATGTTTAAGCATTAAATTGATAAATAGAATATTATAAAATATTATGCCATTATACAATATTTTTCATATTACAGCTTGATATAACATTATTCACACTGTACGCTGTAATTGTTGTGTTACAAAGTAATGTGAAAACAACTGAGAACTTAGATTAAAATTAAATGTTTAAAGTACCCAAAATAATATTTTCCTTAAAGAGTTTGGATTGGTCTTGACAAGACATTCTGAGGTTTTTTTGTCAGCACTATGTTTTTTGTGCATTGTAATTGCAAATCCCTTACCCAGGATATTTCTAGTGTTGAAATGCACATATGTTTGGTAAAGGAAAGCCAAGGAAAAATTCAATTCGCCATTCATCCCATCCCTAGAATTTCAGCTGATGATCAGCAGAGCTAGCAGGCACACACTGGAAGAGATTTAATCTGTGACACCAGTGCTATTTCAGACCTCAGACTTCCCCACAGAAGTTGAAAAAGTAGATTTATGTCAATTTTACTGTGAAAAAGAGGTCTTGGATTTTTTAACATAAGCTAACAGGAGCATATTATTAAATATACAGATAGCTATTAATAGCTGAGTTTTCAAAATAGCAAGGATATCTTGAATATAGCTCATAGAATTATAGCTGCTTGTGCAGTACAATGTTCTAACTGGGCTGGCTTGCTCATATATGCACTATGGATATACAGTAATCCATCAAATATCATAGGGGGAGAAAACAGCAAGCAGCAGCAAGCAGCAGCATGCCGGAGCATACGGGAGCAAGCAGCAGCAAGCAGGCAAAACCAGCAACCAGCAGCAAGCGGAGAAGGAGGAGGAGGAGGGCTCCACATCAGAGCTTGGTTAATATAACTTTGGGACAGTGTTATAAAGCTTCCCCACCATTTTATGAAGCTTTGCAACAATGTTAGAAGCGAACCAGATCGGGGTGCCCCCCAGGCAAGCAGCACCTGCCAGCGCTGCCCCCCCACCCCATGAGAGGTGAACGAGGGGGGAAGCTGGAAAATGTGTTTGCATGAAAAAAATCCACAATGTACTGAAGCCACAATAGGCGAACTGTGAAGTAACAATGAGATTACTGTATATCTATCTCCAAATTATAGCAGTGTATTTGTATTCAAGCAGAAAGGAGAATTTTCTATAGCCCATATTGAAATAGTACATGTATTACTAATTGTAGAATGTATATCTTCCTCCTTATTCTTTTGAACTTTACATTTACAGTGGGACAAAAACATGCACATGGCCACTTACTGGAGATGTGCTGTAAATCAAGACCATGATTTACTGTATTTGTGGGGAAGGAACTGTTTCAGGTTTTATGAAGGGGTCCTGGCACAATCCATGAATGTTACTTTTATATTAATAAATGCCCTTTTGTTCTTACTCTGTCTCAAGAGACTTTTTGAAATTAATCAGAGTTCAAACCCAAACCCTGTCACCTCACAGTGCAGAACACTAAGCAGATATTTAGAGCTAATGCAAGGTACCTTTCACTGGTGTCTGGTGTGGCATTTATATTGGCTCTTACTAGTTACCCAGAAATTTTATTTCTGTGTGTTGATACTGAAATTCACACATTTCCTCCTGTCTGTATTGTATAAAGACTTGTTGTCTGTTTGATTTTGTCTTCCCTTGGTAGATTTCCATCTCCTGCACAGAGAACTATCTCTGCCTTTAGTATAGAAGACATGTCAGAGACATGGCCAGGAGAAGGATAAAAGGAAGATTTTGTGTTGATTTCAGCTCTTTGGGTCAGTGCTGGATGAAAAAGCTGCTCCAAACTATAACAGCAACTGAGGGAGTTGTAAATATTTTCACACCAATCCCTCTTTCATCTGCAAAGAAAGAGCTGGCTGGCCTTAAAAAATAATGAAAATAGAAATATGCTTAAAGAGTTTCAGTGAATCTTATTTGAAGGAAAACTGCAAAAGTAGGACAGAAATCTGTAGTGGTATTATCAAAAAGTGATGCTGTCATGGTTGCACACTGACTTTTTTCTGCTAAAGTAAAAACTTGGTTGATTCTGATGGCTGAAAACAAATGGAAATAACCTGTTTACAATAGAAGAAACTACATGAGTTCTGATTTGAAGCTAAATACACATGGATATTTTCATACAGTGTACGTGCTGCCTGCTCTTAACAGTCGTAGTGGCTCACCCACTGGGCCCCGTGGGAATGCCATTGCAAAGTGTTTTTAGGGGAGAAAACACAGGCCATATCTATGTTTGTGACAATTCCCAGCTGGCTTCCGTGCTAGTGACAGCAATAATTAGCATAAATAGATTTTTAGCTCTTTAATGCCTCTGACAGGATATTGCACTTGCAACACATTTCCAGAAAATCATAGAACTTGTTATAACTTTTTAATGTTTTATATGTGATTTGTTGCTACTTATTGTTTATTATGATTTCTTCTATTGTGAATATATTTGCAGAGAACTACTCTTTAGGGAAGGATTGCCTCAAAGTGGAAAATGAAGTAGCTGAAGTGACTACTCCTTGTATAGAATATAGCTATTATGTAGTCAGTATACATCTACTGCAATTCAATGTATAGATCTGTCATTTGACTTACTTCCTAACCCATTTCTAACAATGGAATTGACATGTTCAATGGCAGGGCTGTTTGCCAGCTGTGATATACAAAAAGGTAAAAGTCTTCTCAGATTTAAAGTTTTCACCTGCATTCTTTGGGTGTGAGTGAATGCACTTGTCAAATCAGACCTCCCTGTGTAAGCAGAATAAATAGAAATAGTTAAATTGTTGCAAATGACTGATGGAAAGACGATCAAGGATGTGCAAACTGATGAATTATTTCTCAGAGTGTGACTCCATATATATAGAACATACAGGTGTGTACGAACACCCTTTATCATAGGAAGGACATTAAGTATGGCTTACTAAACCTTTAGCTGTGTGACAGACCTGATAGAATGCTCTGGGATACGTACCTTCACGTGGGCACTTTTTCTGATGCTTGTACGCTATGAGCTTTTTGGTGATAATAAAAGTGTCTAGAGTGCTATCTATTCATAACAAACACTGAAAGGCAAAATCATTTATAGATTGGCACCACTTCACAACCAGAAGTTCAAGACAGGTAGGTCTGTTTAAATAATGGGAAAAGAAATTCCTGCTAGAAAAGTCAAGAGTTCAGCAGTGAAAAGGCCAAGAAAACAGAGGATTCTGCTCTTTAGCTGTCCTTGTCCATTACACAACAGATGTTAAAAGACATAGGGTTTTTATAACTGAAAAATCTGACACTTAAGAATTACAATATTGAGGCATTTAATACATATGGCCAGGTTCACCAGCGTTTTCTACTCACTCTCTGCTGCTCTAGTAATGCAAAACAGCCATAAACCCAGCTGGATTTACAGCTGCTTTGTTTGCTAGAGCAATGAAAAAGAGGCCAAGGTGTCCTAGTGAAAATGTCTCATATGCTGCAGCCTAGATTCCCAAGAATAGGAACCTAATTCACATTTAGGTGATTAAATAAGTGCTCTTCTTTTCTGAAGTGCTGAACCTACTTGTATCTCGCTGAATCATTAAAGAAGAAACTTGAGTTTATTAGTTTCTGATGTACAAGGCTCTTCTTACAGTGGCTGGGGTGTCAGGCTGCAGAATGAAGGGATGGTTTGGAGATGGGCCTTGTAGATTGTGGAACAAATTTGGCAAAGATGTGTGCAGAAGAGCTGATTCAGTGACACACTATCAGCACTGGAGATTTGATAGTCATGATTCAATGCTCAGCGGCCTGAAAATCAGAACGTGGCTGTGTGAACCTAAAAGTGACTTTATGAGAATAATTAATCGTATTAGAAAATAGACACATTGTTAACAGCAAATTGTCAGCTCTTGGAAGTTGGACAAGGGAATGCAACATTACATCAACATCTTTGCATGTACTGTCCATATATTCCAGATATTCTCCTCATGGCTTTGATTTCTGCAAGACTGGTAAGCATTTCTCTTGATTCTAGAGAAAGCAGAAAAGATTCACAGATTCACAGAGTACTATGAGTTGGAAGGGATCCACAAGGATCATCTAGTCCAACTCACCATCTAACACCCATACAGAGACTGAACGCACATTCCAGAGTGGTAAACATAAACTTAGTTCCCTCTCAGGCTAACAGGCCACTCCGATCCAGAAGGGACCCACAGGAGCATCCAGCCCTACACCCCCCAGCTAGACCATGTCACTAAGCTCCTCATCAAATCTTCTCTTAAACACCTCCAGGGACGGCAACTCCACCACCTCCCTGGGCGCATCTTACTTTGACAAAGAGTGAAATGGACATCACAAAGGCAGAGAAAAAAAGGTTAATTTGGATTTTGGATGTCTTCCCAATTTGAGAGTAAATCCTTTGGTAGGGAATTTAGATGGGATAAAACCAAAGTAAAACACTTCCCTGCCCACCCCACCACCCCCCCGCCCTCAACACCAAAACAAAAAAAACCCATGGCAATGGTGCTCCTTCAAACTGATTTATTATTTTTAAACCCTTTACTTTGGCTGTGCAATATACTGTTACTAGCTTTTGGGGTCAAACCAGATGCAGTTATACCCCAGCATCTGCGAGAAACGGGTCATATCAGAGGTCTCGCGAAATGCCAGACTTGCAAATATATGCAGGTCATTAGTATGCATGCAGGCCATACCCTTCGCTCCACCCCCAGCCAATCAGGAGTGCTGGGGAGCCTCTTTGACTCCTCCCCATGGGCTTTTGCANAGCTGGGGGTGTCAGTTCCCCAGCTGCACTTAGAGTAACAGGGGACATTGTGACTCCTGGCCCTTCCCGTGGCCGGGCCGGCGCCGCTCCACAGGGAGCTCTGGTGCATGTGCCAACCGGATAAACTCGCGAATCCTTGAATCAAAACTGCGACAAATTCTCCTCGCAAATGGGCGGGGTCGTAATGCAGAGGTCACAATACACCGGGGATTCACTGTAGTTGGAAGCAGATCTGGTCCTGAAGCAGAATTCTTACAGTAGAATCAGAAAGATTTGTTGCAATATGAATGTCTTGAACTATTCAACTTTTTCTCCTCCACATTAAAGGACCAGATTTAAAATTTGTACAGACTAGTATGGAACAACAGACTTCAGCTCAGTGCAATTTATTTATGCCAGCTGAAGATATGATTTACTCTGCTAATTTTTGTGGTTCATATCAGTGACAATAGAACGATGATCCAAGAGTTCTAGAATTTAAGCAATGCAACCTACATAGGGAGCTTAATTTTGCAGTCAGTCTTCCGCTATAAGTCAAAGTATATTAATTTACCTTGGTTTTCTATGGATTTCTGAGCGCAGACAGACCTTTTGCTTGCTCCCTTCCATTTAAGAATAGTTTCTAATTTTCAACATCATAGAATAATTTTTAACTGGAAAAAGAACGTGACATCTTGCTTTGCCAAAATGCACAATAAATAAGGAGGAAACTATAAGCACAAACACTATAACGGTAAAGTCTATATTTCAAGTATTTTCTTTAGCTATAGTTCAATAAGTCAAATAGTAGTGTTTAATTTTACTGCTATGATATACTGTGAAACTGAGTTTATCAGACTCTAGCCTGTCACTGAAGTAACCTCTAGTGTGGTCATTCTAGTTCAAGAGGCTTGAATAAGGGCCACGGTGGTTGTTGAAACAAATACATTACGAAATGGAAATGATTCGCCGTGGAAAAATTCCTGGAGAAACTTTTATCCTTGGCTGAGAAATTGTGAAACAGAATGAGCAGGGTTTTTTAGGTGGAGAAGAGCACTGTCAGTCTTAAATTGAATAGAAATTAAAAAACCTCAAACAACCTAAACCCCCACCTAAACTCTCACCCCCGTCCCAAAGCAACCCATTCACCCAGTCTGTTCTTTCACATGTTTTGAAATGTATTTTTCAGCAGCAGATAGGTCTCAAATGCTTCCCTTTAAATTTACTGGTCTGGGAAGCATGGATCTAAATTTTGTCTTCTGTTAGGGTCAAGAATTCTCTTAGTACATTTTCTACAAAGACAAAGTGATGCACAGAGCAAGGGGCAGGGGAGGCAAACTTGATGTTGTACCACATGAGCTCAGTCCCCTTGCAGAGCATCCTCTGGAGGATTCCTCTACATGTTTCCTAACCTTAAGCCAGCCTTTCCAAAGACTTTCATCTGTAGCAGAACGGGGTATCATAATATGCCTCAGGAGGCATGGCAAAGGTTACTAGACGTTATTGACCTGCAGTGTAATAACGTCCCTCAAGACTAACCTTTAAAGCTTTCAGTTCTGAGTAAGACTAGCTGGATTTTTTCTATGTCTCTGGGAATATTATAACTTTTCATAAAGCTACGTATAAAGAATACTGAAAAAAGGACAGAAGGCAATTGCCATCACTTCTGAGACCTGCAAGGCACACACATACTTGGTTTACACAGATCTCTCTTCTTTATTAAGATGTTTGGTCAAACTGGCATTGCCAACATCAATATAATTTTGACAATAGCAAGAGAGAACAATCTATCTCTAATATATCCATTTTTGGTTTCAACAAGAAGAATGAGGAATCCAGTTTACTGGATTCATAGTTGGTGTGCATTGGCTAGCAACTTTGAATTTGATACAGCTAAAAATATTTACATTAGTTGAGAGTGTGGTCTCTACTTTATATTACAGGAGAAATTTCCTGCATTAATAAAACCTTTTTAAAAACAAGAATGCCTATTATTTTTCAAAATTAGGAACTGTTACAAATCAGTTAAAGAGATAAACTGGTTAAAAGATTTCTTTTGGGTTCCCATAAGCAAAATTAAGATCAAATGAGACCAGATGCTGGATTTCATAAAGATAAAAAGGATTTTTATTAATTATAAAGATAAAGTATAGGGAAAGAGTAGGAAAAGACAGAGAAATGTTGGAAAGAAGCAGCTAAGGTTACTTAAGAAGCATAGAAATGTTACCAAACCACCAACTTGCTACCTAATAAAAATGTGGTGTGTGTAGGAAGGAATCCATTCCACTTCCCCCCAGCTGCTAGGTACCGCGTGGTATGTGTCTCTCTGCCAGGCTAGGTAGCGCTGGTATTCAGTTCAAGGAGAGAGAGGATTCTGGCTTGTCTCGGTTCAAATTTCCCGCGGGGAGTCAGAGGCAGTTCTGCCTGTCTGCTGGTCATGTGTAGGGCAGTGAGTCACACTGGATTTAAAGCTCTCTCTGCAGCGTGGGCTCCAGCAGCGACCTGGAACTCAAGCTTTTCGAGGAATGCAGGGTAGAGGGGCTTCATGACTCATGTGAGAACTGGCAGCTTTGTTTTCTGGAGGCTGGTTTTTCTCTCTCTCTCTCTCTTGGCTGCTGCAGCAGGCAGTCAGATGTCTTATGGCTTTTCCATGGTGGTAGTGAAGGAGCAGAGGTGAGCAGCAGCAAGCAGAGTGAGGAGGTGAGAGAGGGGGAGGAAGTGATAGAATGACCTCCTGCAGAGAACAGCATCCCTGCCCCCTTCTGTCTTCTCGCCCCTAACAAGATTTTCAGCTGTTCTCTTACAGGGCTTGCGGTAGGCTGGTGTGAGCTAGGTGCTTGCATTTTGGCACATAGCTTCTTGGTTGTTCTAGGCAATAAGGGGGCCCAGGGCATATTGTTGAAAACACCTTTTGAGGCCCACCAGAGAGATAATGGTTCCTTGAACAATAAGAAGCAAATTTCATGCATTTTAAAATATAATTAAGATATAACAGGAACACATAACATTTTCACAATGTAGAGAAGATTATAAGATCTATGGAGCCAAAAGGTGCTTCCTCCGCTTTAATGAGGCGCTACAGTGCGAGCCACACTCCCAGGACAGCCCCTCCAGACCTTATTAGTGGAGGGTGCGTGGCTACAGGTGGGGAGTAGTTGAATATTCATGGGTTCGGTATCTTCATGGATTTCATAACTCGCGGGACCTACCCAGACCCAACCCCCAATGAATTCCGAGGGATCACTGTTTCACCTGTAAGACCTGGTGGAGAGCAGTACTCTGTGCATATTCATGGCTCAGTGGCACAAGGTACTTGAAAATTATAGGTTAGGAATCACAGTTTCACATTTGGCTATTACTTCAGCAGACTGCATTTTTCTCCTTCTTTATTTTTTTCTAAATATTTATTATTTTTTTAATCCATGCATTATTTAAGTAAATAGTGTAAAGAAATTTTATATGATCATTAAACTCTTTAAAACCATTTGGCTAACATTTTTTCTTCTACTGTTCTGATTCTATAAATTTAAATCATAGTGAATACTAGTTCATTTAAAGCTCTTTCTTACTAAATGATTTAGAAGAGTTGATTTGTTTGGAGGAAGAAACCTCAATGTTTCTATAGGTGCAAATCTGGAACCCTGACATTATATTTTATGTCTTTTAGATTATCGGTTTCTAGGTGAAGTCTTTTAATCTGGCAACATGAGGAAAGTACAACTATTATGATGTAATGAGATATGGTCATAAGTCCTTTTAACCTGAGACTCTCTGGCCTGATGTGGCTTGAGTTTTAGAATGAGAGGTAATGAATCCACTCAACAAACCCGTCTCCACTACCAAAAGCAAATAGAAAAAATATTGAAACTAACAATGACAATAAATATTTGCATTAGAAATCAGTTACCATTGGGTACCACTAAATAAGTAATTTTCAGCAGGCTAGCAGCTAGATTACCTACTTAAGCGAATACAGGTTATAAAGACAGAAAACCTTGTTATGTCAATTTTCTTGCTGGCAGTGCAATCATATTGAATACCTTTCACTCTAACATTGCTAGGGAAAGAGCCTTTTTCTTATTACAAAAACCCAGCATCCAAGGCTAATGCTTCAATAACACCAAAACTATCCTTGCTTTCTTTACATGTTGATGTTTCTGTCATTGCAAGGGAAGTGATTTTATCAGCTGAGTTAGAAATGGCCCAACATCCTATTTCAAGTGAACTTTCTTATTATGGTTAAGCAAACTCCAGGTCAGTTCAGAAATCAGTCCATTAGCCAAAAAGTTGTGGTAGGGAAGAATCTGAAATTGGAACTGACAGCTGCCTTTTAAGGTAGAAATTGGGGAACACTGCAGAATGTAATTGCTAGGGAAGCAGTAGTCTGCAGTCTCAGTTACTTGAGAACTGTTCAGTGGCAGACCAAGGCTTGTAGAATGCTTTTTCTTGCCTTTTGGTGACTGGAAACATGACCTAGCCACTACACATGATCACTAAAAAGCTCACAGTTAGCTTGCCATCAATGGACAAGTGTGTCTTGCTCATTATTAGTACTGCTTAGCTCTTACTTTGAGAATGGTGCTAGGCTGCCCTTCAGCTCAGCTCCCAAACCTATATAGAGGCACTTTCTGCAGAGTTAAAAGCATGGCCTCTGCCACTTCTCCAGTTAAGACCATTGATCAGGAGGTGACTAATAAAGTGCTCACATTGCCCCCTGCAGGTCAATGAGTGGTTTCCAAGAGTTTTCCAGATTTTAGACAGCATATGGCAAAATATGTGGACTTCCAGGCCCAGTGTAAGCCCCAAGCACTCTTGTGTGGAATCTGCCTAATTTCTATTTCCAGATTTGGCTAAGACATTGAAATAACTACTACTTTGCATGTCATGGAGATATCATGTTATTGTCCACACGAAAACTGATTGGCCAAAAAAAACACTTCTCACATTGCATACCACAAACCCATGCTCAAAGTGTTAGAGGTGAGCAATGCTGCTGTGACTACCCTTGTTGCATTACTATGGACAGTCCTAGCTAACAGGCATCAATGTGAAAGAAAACTAGGAGTTTGCCCCTTTGGATTTGTATTTTGACTGGCTGATTCCTTCCCAAGGTAAGGGTGTGAACCTTTGAATTATATATCTAAGGAGCTTGATTCTCTCGTATTATGTAGGGAACACAGTTTATAGCTCTGGATTTTGGATTATACTTATGGGAACAAATTCTTTAAAACAGATATTTTGCTGTCTAATGTAGATATATAAAGTTTTTTTGCTAGAGCCCTTGAGGAACAAAAGTCTTAGTAGTCTTTGACTGCATTTGTCAATCAAAGTCTGCAGGAAGCACATTTAAGTCTGGAACAAATACCACTGTGGCTCTTCAGTGCTTAACCTGCACACAGGTTCTACTTCTACAATTACTGAAGAAAAGCACAGTACACTGTTTGCTGAAGACTTTTCCAAAAAAACCTCGAAAACTGGAGGAACGCTTTTTGCTGCCTTCTCACAGTTTCTTCTGGTTTGACATAAAATTCGTAAGCATAATGTATACTTGCAGGTGAGGACTTTTGTGGGATGACAACCTTTTTTTTTCAGTTTATTGCTATGTGAATATACACAGGAAATAAATTCCCATTCTATAGAACACTACTTTTAGAGTGACTTATTGCCTGTTTCATCAGGTCCCTTCTATGAACTGATGGGAAAAACATGTGGTCTCCAGAAAAGGGTGTGGTGATGCTTTTAACCTATGATTTTCAAGGACCATTGTCATGGTTTGACCCTGGCTGGATGCCAGAGATTCACCCATAACCTCTCCCGGAGAAAAAAAAAAAAGGAAAAAAAAATTTATCACAGGCAAAACAAGGCAAACTACAAATAAGAAATATAAAGGATTTATTTATTAACTATCAAGATCAGAGCTTAATGTGAGAAGCAT
>WEKX01010391.1:73909-86512 GCA_013390025.1 Pitta sordida
CCTTGATTTCCATGGCAGCGATGGAGGCCCAGGCAGGATCTGCTAACCCCCTCGCTGCCAGAGGAAAAAAAAAACCAAACTGGGGCAACCATAGTTTGAGAAACCCTGGTGTCACAGTATCACAGTATCACAGTATTAGCAAGGTTGGAAGAGACCTTGGAGATCATCCCCCTAGATAAAGCTTCTCTTTAATGTGTCGTAATGCAATTTCCAAATAGTCTTTGTGAAAGTAGGTGTTTGGATCCAATTTCATATAAAGAATAAGGGCTCAGAGCACTTGTACTGGAGTTTTTTCATGTCCACCCAAAGAATATTAACCCTCTTTTTTCCTACTAAAATTCTCTGTGGAGTTTCTGTATCTCATCATAGGTATATATTTTACATGATCTAGTCTCTTTCTAGGTGAAAGATATTATATAAATACAGTATTTTTATTACAATCATAGCACAGTAGTAAGATATAGTGGTGCAAAATCATTATTACAACAGAAACATATATTTTTAATGAGCCCTGAAGCCAATATAACAGCAATTATGAATGCAATTCACTATCATAAAAAAGTAATTTATTCATCACAATATATTATCCCAGAATTAAAAAAATAAAATATTACTTTAGTTACAGTCTGTCAGAGGGAGCAGATTAAGTATTCTGCTTTATATGAGACATTGGAAAAGACAAATCAGGCAATTTTATATTAGATAATTAAAGACCTTCTGAAAGCCAGGCACACTTTGAAGAGAGAAAAGAAAATGTTTTTCTCAATGGAGCTGAGAATCCAACTTCCTCTTTAGAATAGAAGTCTACAACTGAAAGAAATGTTTTTGGTTTTATTCCTTTTTCTTTTAGGTGAAGAAAAAACAAGTGTAGATTCCAGATTCTAAGGACTGAGTTATAAAAAGCCCCTCAGACTGACCTCCAGTATTTTGGAAGCAAGCCCAGTGTGTAATGAGGGAGTAAGAGAATGTGAAAGATGGAAAAAGAAACTTTTTTTTTGGTATTCTTACAATGTCTTTAGGGACTTTTTCTGGGTCTGTTGGGTAAACAACATGATGGAATTATACAGGTAGTCTCTCCCTCACCACATGTTTAAATTATGCAACAATTGTTTGATTGGTGGCTTGTTTGTACTGAAATATGCCTGATCACTTCATCTTTCTGGTAAAAGAGAACATTACTTAAAGGGAAGTGAGTTAGAAAATAATACAACAGCACACAAAAATTTGGCAGCAAAATCACTGTGGGAGATTGAAGCACCATCTCTAATATAAGCAAGCAACCCTGAGAACTGGAAGTAAAGGACTTCAGATAGCCTGGGAATTTGGCTGCCTCTGTGGCAGATACAGTAAACAGCTTCAGAAATGATTATGTATTTCTGCTAATCACTTAGGCCATAAGATAACAGCTAAGTTGACCTTTTGTGTGCACGAAGTGAAACTGCTTACTCCTGTTCCCTGTTTTCTGCCATTTTTGCAGAACGGTGACTGACAACATTGCACCCTCTGTGCAATAATGTTACAGCACATTAGCAAAAAGACAGTCTTGTGACTTATGTACTCCCAAACACAAGTCTTCTCTGAAATTTTTTCATGTTTGAAAATGATAAATATTACTATCTTGCCTGTGCATCCTCTAGTAGGAATGCAAGGAGTGCAAAAAGAAAGGATGGTTCCTTGGGCCCCTTTTTTTTTTTTTAGAAATATGCCCAACACTTGCTTTTTAGCTTGCTTTTTTATCACATTTCAATATGCAGTTCCATCACTGCTGTTTAATGGTAATTTCTTGACCTTCTGTTAGAATTAGCTTTGTTATTAGAAATAATTTTAAACATTTCTCCCTCCTCCTTATCCACAGTTTTCCCTTTTTTGTTCCACTCAGACATTGTTGCATCCCAACTTTGATGATAATATTGTTAAGAAAACCACATTGTAATTTTCATCGATGCTATAAGTCTTGTTAAAGACAGTTCCCTTTGGGGGGGAGATAGAAGTAGTGTTATAACTAAGACTTATTATGTGAAGAACCATTAATCTTGAAGTCAAATAAAAGTTTTCTCTTCACCAGGTGATGTAAAAACCTACTACTCCCCCAACATGAGTTAATACTCTTTCAGACCTTGGTCTTAGACACTCAGAAATGTGCTTCTCATGTTCCCTCTCTTTTTCTTTACTAAGAAATGTAACAGGACTGAAATTATCTATTTATGGTTTGAATGTAATATCACCCATAGTCTGTAATGTTTTCTTCTGATATTATGCTTTTTCTAAAGTTACAATTAGTTTTAATGTACTGAATCTATCACAAGTATCACAAGTATCACATTTCTGCAGGCACATGAATAGACACTTATAGTTATTACCTCGGTTAATTTTACAGGCAAATGTGTGCTTTTATTGCTGAAGAGAGGTTGCTTATGATCTTCAGCCATTCATTCTACCTATCTCAGCGGTGAACATTCATAGTCTCTTTGGAAGAAGCACATCTAAAATAGGAACAATTTTGTGCAGAGATGCTGACAGTCCATCCTTTCCTCTAGTAAAATTATGGAGATTTTGCCAAAAGGGGTGTGAGAGATTCTCTTGAAATCTTGCTGAGTGCTTCCATCAATGATAAGGAAAGTGTCAAATCACGTAAGGAGTAAATATGAAAAGTATATTCAATTCAAGCATTTTGTGAAGCAGAAAAAGAGAAAAAAATACCTAGAGACATGAGAAATAAGCTATATGGTGATAAAGGAGAGTAGAGGTGGATGTTTCCATAGGAACCACGAGAAAAGAGATTTGTCTATGTTCAAAATCACTTGCATGACATTTAGAAAGGGGTCAGAGAGTTTCTTGGTACACTTCTTTCTTTTCTTTGTGCTCTTAAAATCTCTTTAGATACTTGGAAAGTAAAAAAAGTTTGAAAGATGGACATGACTCAAGACTAGGGTAGCTGCAAAGTTAATGTTGCTTAATTTACACAAAGTCTTCTATGATATCAAATATCTTTAAGTGATAATTAATGCATGTGTTTATAAGGATTTGGTGAGTACTAATGAGGCTTTGTATGTCTTTGTTGGTTTGTTGGGTCTGTGTGACATGGAAAAAAACCAACCCACTTTAGCATAGTGGTGAGTGTCCCTGTCTCTCGTGCGGGAGACCAGGAGTTGGATTCCTGTCAGGAAGGCAGTGGTGCTGTTTAAGACTTGGACTCCATGTTCCTTGTGGGTCCCTGCCAACTCATAATATTCTGTGATTCTGTGATTGTACTTCTCATTCTGCAGGATGTTGAAAAAGGCAAGTAATTCTCACCAAAATAGTCCTGGGCAGAGAAAATATTACTATTTTTATGTCCCTAGGTATACTGATCAGAATATTTTTTCCCATATGGGGATACCCTGACACATATCCAGGCAGAAAAATGTAATTTGTTTGAAGAACAGAACTAAAATTCTTTTGAAGTCCAGATATTCCAGGAGAAAGAAGTATGTGAGATGCGCTGAAAGACATCTGTGGCTGAAAACTGTCAAACAGGTAGGTATGAGTTGGCGATGCATTGCAGTGGCAATAAAAAAAAAAATGTGATCATGTCTCCTAAGCCAATGGAGCAATCAGAGGGACCTTGACAGGCTGGAAAGANTAAGAGAAGACTCGATGAGGAGCTTAGTGACATGATCTAGCTAGGGGGTGTAAGACTGGATGATCCTGTGGGTTCCTTCTGGCTCGAAGTGGCCTGTTAGACTGTGAGGGAACTAGGTTTGTGTTTACCATTCTGGGATGTGTGTTCGGTCTCTGTACGGCTGTTAGATGGTGAGTTGGACTAGATGATCCTTGTGGGTCCCTTCCAACTCATAATATTCTGTGTGAAATTCTGTGTGAAATCATTCTGCACAGCAGCATTATGATTTTACCTCTCTAGCCAGATCATACCTATACTATTGCCTTCAGTTCTGCCACCTACAACAAAGTAACAATAAATACAGAGTTACACTAATAGAAGGAGGAAGTTAAAGATGAGGAACAATTAAAAGGTTCTACCACTTAACCCAACAGCAAATATGGAAATGATTGAGCTGATGTAAGATGAATATAATTATGAAACAATGTGAGAAAAGGATACAAACTTAGAATGACCTTATGCTTAAATAAATATAGGCTGCATATGAAAACAGTAGGTTTTTTCATGGTAATAATTTCCCCACGGGAATGACATCATTTTTACAGCACTTTTGGGGTAAACCTTGGAGAATATATGTCAGAGAGCAATCATGAACTTGTAGTTTTTAACAATACATTCACCATATCATTCTCATTCTCACCATTTTTATTACTATTATATGAATAATATTTGGTTTAGTGTAAGAGGAAGGGGAGTAGCGAGCTACAGGAAAGATGAAAAATTATGTTCCTCATCAGGTTCACAAATGTTTGTAAGATTTAATTGCTTTTTAATCAGGAATAAAAGGAAAAATATGGAATGAGTTTAAATATCAGTGGGAGGAAGGCCTGAGTGCTCATAGTTCTGCCATGAAATCATAGGAGCTTTATCAGGTGGCATTGAATGGGACATCTCTTCAAGGAAATTAATTTCCCAGAAGTCTGGACTTATTTTCCCTGCAGCTTGAATTTCTGTAGACAACAGAGACAAAGTTTCTCATAATGCTGCTTTCTTAAGGTGACACATCAAAGAAAAGCTTTGCCTAGAGTTTTAATATTAAGAGTTAGTGAGAAGAAATACACCAGACAGCCAGACTGTCTGTTTTGGAGTCCCTCTAGACTAGTGGTAGTATAAATATGGCCAGGCAGAAACCAGACAAAAACTTGGTTTGACTGGGGGAGTTTGTTACCCTTTTCACTTCTGTTAAAAAGAGCTGTTAGGCTTGCTAAAAAGGATTTAAAATTGGTTCTTGACAAAACTGCATATAGTCTCAAGGACATTATTCTTTCATCATCATGGAGATTATTGTTGTTCCCATACTAGGAAGTTGAAAATGACGTACTACAGAATGTCAGAAAGTCAGTCATGTAAAAAGTCAAGAAATAAGGTAGTAAAGAAAATTCACGTTATCCTGACTGGCTTTGCCTGCTCTTTTAAATGAGAGTGATAAAGTTATGTTTCCTTCACTGGTGCTGTAGTTCTTTCCTTAGTTTTCTGTAAGCCTGTTGTGGAAGACAGAATTTAAATGTCATGGATCATTGCCAACAGAAAAATGAAACTTCTCTTGGGTGGGAGTATAGAATGTCAATAGCTTGTTTGAGTCTCGGATTAATTTTGCAGACACACAACTCAATTCAAGGAGATTTGGTAGGATGAGATAAATAAGTGTTGACAAAACGTAGAAAAGAAACAGACTTTCACATACTTATAGAAGGTAGGTAAGCTGCTTCTCTGAAAGGGAGCACTTTAAAGGCTGATCTCATGCCAGACTTCAGTTGCAGATTGCTATGTTACTTGTCTGTGTTTAATTCCATTCCATGGGTTAAGCATGATTTCTCATCCTTCAAAAATGAAAGACGGAAAGGTAGAAAAAAGAGGGAATGATGTCTTTTTCTCCAGTTTTGATGGTATCGGAAAAAAGAGATCCAACCTTACCACCATCACTGATTTATGTGAGAACTACCCATACACAAATCAAGACAAGGCTGAAAATATACATAAAGGAAAGCCCTTGCTTTTATTGCTGCATGTCAAGTGGTAAAATTCAGCTCTGAAACTCTTTTTTAAAGTACAGTTGTCTTTTACTTTTCTGCCAAGATATCATTACAAAGTTCTGTGCTTCTAGGCTAAAAAAGAGCACTTTTCTAAAAGAGATTGAAGCATGAAGCTCTTTGAGCTATTTTACCTCCTGATTTAGAAAACAGATTTTAATAATTTCCAATATTAAGACCAATCATGCCATTGAAGTATTTGTCTGAAACAGGGTCTTACGCATTACAGAGACCATATTTTCCTGAACAGGAAATAAGATTAAGGCTTTGCAGACAGAATTATCAGTTCTGATTGGGTGTATTTTATGTAACATTTATTTCTCATTTCGAATCTTCTTCCTTTAAAATTAGATCTTATTCTTGGGTTCTCCATCTTTTACAATTGTTTCTGTGTACTTATTACCTATGACATCTGTACACAGGTACTAGACCAGACTACCTGCTAGCCTTCATTTTTAAATACATACCTTTTTTCATGTAGATTAAGTCAGGTTTTAACCAATGTGACTGCAGAATCAATTCAGCTCAGAGGAGGTAATAATTTAGTGAGTTTGTATGAATGTGAAAGACAATGGGACTTGTTTTCCCAAGTGAGATAACATATGAGTAACATTACTATATATATGTAGGTTTTTTTCTTTTATCAAGGCCTGTATGACACCAGTAATGCATAGGTTGGATGAAAAGTCACCTGTCAGGGAACAGAAAAAAAGGTAGAAATGTTCTTAGTACATACATCCTGTATATAGTTTATCATTGAATAGATATTTGTACCCTTAATTAAACCCAAATATTTATGACACTAAGGATGAGCCCCATTGGAAGACTAATACAAAAGTCTCTTATCTAAATCATGAAGTATCTATGGCAAATAAACATGAAAATTAAATGACTGAACGAAGAGATAGTTTCTTGTATACTTTCATAGTCCTTTGTGTACACAGACCTCCATTTGCATTTGCTGCTTGCTATAGAAAGTATGTTTTGTCTGTGAGAATCTATATACAACTCAACTTCTTAAAATAGAACCTCTCCTTGTGTAGATGCTTTATTTCCCAAAGGATCAGCTATTAGGTTTTCTTAAATTCTCTTCAGATTAACAATATAATTCAATCCAAACTCTAATTCTCACAAATAGTTCTCACTATATATTATGGTGTATTACAATTGTTTTAGCTTCTGTCTTGGAAATAATCATATTCTGAACCCTATTCCTACATAGATTTTTCTGTATGTTTTTGACACATGCAACATAATCAGGAAAAAAAATGATACAAGGCTTAGACTTCTGTTTGTGATTAACACAGCACAGGTATTTAATGTTGTCTGGTGAAAAGAGTACACAAATTATGATTGTACTATACACATATACAACAAACAACTCCAAAACCCAATTTCAGTCATCATGTTAATAAAATCATTATATTAGATATATATTCTTATTTAAAACTTTGCTAAGAAATTGAATGGGAGTGTAACTAAGCAAACAAGTGTCATGATTCTTCTAGAAATAGGCTGGACCAAAGACAAAATTCAGCACTGCATGTGATCCATAACTGAAGCTGGGATGTCACTACCCTGTGACATCTATGCCCTAGTATAGTCTTGAACCTGGTTGTTACATCACTAGGGAAAAAAACCTCAAAAACCCAAGGTGACATCCATAAACCAACTCTAGGGCAAAATAAGCGTCATCAGAAAAAAGAATCAAGACCATTATAGTCATAGACAAAGAGTCTGCAGATCATTTTCCTTATTTATTGCCCAATAACAACAACCTCAAAAGATTATATTTCCATTTGCTTTGACAACAAACACATTCAATCTATAGTTATTGAAACTGGTTATTTCAATATCAATTAACATGAATGCTGATTGTTTTTAAATGCATAACAATGTCTTTGTCACTAATTTTAGAACTAATTTTAATTTTAACTTGACATTAATATAAATATGACAATGCCACGTTGCCATTATGTACTGCCATCATGTATTTTTATTTTCTTATGGGAACTGACAGAATATGATTCATAATGACAATATTAATATAAGCCTATGAATAAAAATAAGGATTTACAATAATATTAACATACATAACATCATCTGTATTGAATCTGTCAACATTAATAACTTCGTTTTTTCCCTACGTGATATACATTTTCATGTGTCTATAAATGTCTTCATTAATATACATTTATGATTACTCTTAAGCTTATGAATAATCTCTTTTATTATGCAAATATAGGTTATACCATACATTCAAAGAAAGCGACTCTCAATATATCACTTTCATCTTTAATAAGTGCTATAAAAAGCAAGTAGGTTAAAAATTCATCCCCATTAATTAAAATTGATTTGTGTTCTTCAATTAAAAACATTCATAATAGAGGATATCTACAGAGATATTACATAGCTCTATTTATGTATACAAAAACTCTCAGAAAAAAAAACTATGCAAAAATATTTTCTGAACTGACAAAAAAAAGGAAGAAATTTACAGCTTAGAGTGAAAGTTTTATCTCTACATACATTGAGGTACAATTGGGAACAATAAGACAGTCACAAAGGCTATTCTAAGTGATGCATAGTTGTTCCAGGGCATATGGTACATTTCAGTTTTAACTGAGACTTTTTCTACCCTTTTAGTGTTTTATGTTAGAATCTTAATAAATTTGTTAGTCCAGCTTGTTTTCTTTAACATACAGTTGCTAAAAAAAGCCAAGGAGGAAAACTAGTGTCGTAGCCATCTGTGAAAGAGACAGAGCAATAAATGTGTTGAATCGTGATGAGATCTACACCACTAACAATGAAGGTCTCTAGGGAAATCTTCATGTGCTGTTGATCTTCCACTGAACTGGGCTATCAAACATCACTAATATAATATGGAAATAAAACCTTTTTTCCTCCATCTTCCTTCACTGTATTTAAGAAGAAAAGTTCATCTGAAGTGATTGGTAAATAAACTCGAATGTATTCTCAAGATGAGAATATGAGTGACATCTTTTAGACCCAAAGAGTTTCAAAATAATCTTTCTCTTATTGTGAGATTGCAATTAAATTAAATAGTACTTATTGTCCACATTGAGATAAAGCCATCTGGAAGTGGAGACTTTGATCAAAAAATCTTTTTCAGAATATCTTTTGGCAATTCATACATTCACATTGAAACTTCAGCCTGGGAACTTCCCTGAGTGCGGATGTAAACTAATTGCTGAAAACCACACAGCCATGCCTAATGCAAAATTTCTGAGGCTCAAGACCATATTTCTTTCCCTAGCTTGTGTCATCACTCATTAGCAGATATAGCTTGTCATGTATGGTTAAAAATATATTAATTAAAAATACTGTGTCAAAAGGTTAAATATATGCTTTATGCTATTTGATTATAAGTGCCTTTAGAGAAATATTAGGCTAGATTCCTATTTGCACCGTAAGATATATTCCCTTTTAACTCAGAAAGATGAGTTTCACTAAGAGAAAAGAGGAAGGACAGTTTGAGAGAATACTGTTTTTTCTCAGAAATGACTTCAAGGATCCTTTTGCAGGTATGTTTGTTTTGGGGTAGGCAGTGGGAATCCTACCCTGGTAACTAGCCTGGCAACCATTGTTGCACATAGGGTACAAGGAGAGCTCATTCTGCTTCTGGAGAGGGCTTACCAGATGTGCACTGCAGCACTCCCATCCATGGAGCAAGAGAACCTGTCTGTCTCCTTTGGTGGCAGTTGAAATCATCGGCCAAGTGACACAGTGAGGTTCTGGCAGCAGTAAATCTGGATGTGGAACCATTTCCCACTCCTCCCGATCTGTCTGCTGTTTAAATGGTGGTTTGTGTGTTTATGTGTGGCCTTCATGCCAGACTCAAATGAGGACAACTATGATTCAGTTATAGGAAATGCTATATGCAATTACTACTATAGATATCTACTGTCGTGGTTTGAATCCTGGAGTACAAAACTGTTTCAGCAGTTACAAAAAAGCCCCCACTGGTAGAAGTAAAATTAATCAACATGTTTAAGAGTCTTCCTAAGAATTTAATTACTAGTTTCTGATTTGGTCCTCTGGGGTTCACATAGCATACTAATGGGACCATCAACATTTTGTTTGAGTTAGGATTCAGTCTACCATATATCTTTATTTAAAGTTGGGCTAGATTTCATGTAATCTATTCTGTTCAAGTTCCTTTCTCTCTTGGTTCTGTACAAAATATTGTTGTAGATATTGTTTTGGAAACAATGGAATCCAATGTAGAGAGTGCCTTTTGGTCCTTGTTATTATTTTAAAACTATAAGAGAGAAGGGGGGAAAGAAAAAGTGGCTAGGGAAGGAAAGTATATTGAAATGGCAAAGTTGGATGAAATTGAATTTTTTAGCTGCATAAGTGCAAAGGAGAGATATTTCATCTTTATTTTTCTGAATTGCAACTTTTGTCATCGGTATATCAGTTGTACTTCCACTTGGATCCAGCACTGTCTTCAGCACTTGATATGCTATATCTGCTACTGGAATGGGAGCTGGGACTAACAACTAAGGAAAACAATCTATTCTTTTGCTTTAGGAGAGGTATTTTGAGCAAATCTGTCTGCAAATATATTGACCTAAGTCGTTTGTTTTCAAATATTCAAATAAAAAAATCCATGACTCACCGCCTCCCAAATCTTCCTTAGAGTAGCATTTAAAAGTCTAAAAAATCCCCCCAAACCAGAGACCTTAAATTAATGAATATCCAATAATTTAGAATAAGTATAATGAAAACCAGAATTAGGTATGAAGTAATATGCAAAATATTATAATAAACTCTTTATTTGTAGGGTTTCATAACCATGCAAATCTTTTTTTTTGCAATATGCATGCTGTGGTTGAATTTCTGTGTTTGATTTTCGTTTAAGATGCAAAGTCTCATATAGTAGGAGTCGTGAAATCAGAAAAGAAAATTTATAACATTTATAAAAATTAAAAAATATAAAATAAATCCTGCTCATAGATTTATTTATAGAAAAATGGAAATCAGTTCTATCTCTATTATATAGCAATATGGTAAAAATCTTTTACTAGGTGTTTTTAAACCCTATTATTTTTCATGACATTTTGACGCAACCTATTATAATACACTAAATGTTATGTATGTAGACATCTTCATAAAGTTTGGAAACAACTTACTGATCAATGCATGGTTATTTTTGCTTTTTAATGAATTACTCAATCTCAGAATTTTTCCATTGTCCTTATAACCTACTCTAAAGCCCAATGATAAGTAGTTTTGTTGATTTCAATGGTCTGTAACTCTAAGATTTTATCAGAGGGGTTTAAGTCATGCACAAGCTGTAAACCATATCTGACTCATTTTGGAAGTTACAGGATGGGGGCTTGAGGGGGTGACTTTATCAAATTGAGATCAATATTTATAGTTGATGAAACCAATGTAAAAATACTTGGAAATGCTTTCACTTATCTTAGGATATGTCTTATTGAGTTCTTGCCTGAAATAAAGTTATTCTTTGGATCTTCTTAATTTTACAGACATTTGTAGAGCAAGATCAATTCAGTGGTTCTCCTCCCAGGAAAACTGGCTGATACTGTTAGTATATCAGATGCAAAATATTCATGTTAATCTTTACTTTGTCCCCTAATAGCTTCAGCATCATTAACTGAAGTGTGACTCACTTCTGAGGGTAAATTATTCCATCTAAGACGTCACATCAAGAACATGACCTGCACAAGTTGGGAAGAGGGCTATGCAGTTTTGCAGGTGCCTCTTAAGAAGTGGTATTGGAGCACATGATGCAAACAAGGAGAACATAACAAGGGTTACAACTCCATTAGGCTATATTGCCCAGTTAATTGCTGCTACTCTCATAAACCCCTCACAATACTCATTTGAGTTAGTGGTATGGAGAGGTACTGAAAAGGTGAGAAAGCTCTAAGCAACTAAGCTGTCTATCTATTTGCCATAGAAACAAAGAGACTGTGGGTGTGTATATAAATTAAACTATTGGCTGGTTTTCTGTACTATTTTTGCTACTGTTAATCTTCCCTATGAATTGCCTTTTCATGGCCTGTGTTTGAGGAGGAAGCTCATGATTTGATGCCATTTAGAACTGCCGTCGTCATGTTGGTTTCAGAGCAGCATTATATGTTTCAGCCTCAGCAATTAATCAGCTACAATAAATACACAACATAAGTTTTGGCAGTCTGAATTGCAACCCATGAAGACAGAGTTTGTTTTAATGCCTATAATTATTTTGGAGACTTTTCTCTCTGAAGGCAGTTCAGCTTCTCAAAAAACCTACTGTTACTTTTGTTCTTCTGTTTGTCCTTATCCAAACCTGTATGATCTAAGGCACTGTAATATTAAAATAATGAAAATCATTAACAGAATATATGGGTAAAGTGTTGTTAACCTTAGTTATGAATGTGGAGAATTGAAGTCAAGATAGAATTTAAAAGAATTGACCACACTTTCACCTAGAAAGTCTATGGCACAGTAGGGAATAGAATGTAAGTCTTCTAAATCTAAGGTTAATTTTCTAACTTCTGACCTATCTAACCTACCTAATTAGTCTCCCTCTCCATGTCCCAGTGGAATGTGCCTAAATATAACATTAAGATATTTTTTTATTTTTACGTTGGCTTCCTCCCATTACCACATTCTCATTCTTTCTTGCTTTCTTTTATATAAGGTTTTTCTTTTTCTTGAGGCAGCACCTAGAAAGTAAAGAAATAGATCAGTTGATTGCTGGGTTAGTCAACTAGAGCACTCTCAGTCCCTAGTGTTGATTCAAATTTTGACAAAAAAGCACACTATATATTTTTCAGATATGACAAAAATAAGTGATGTAACATTACAGATATGAATTTCATGTTTGATTTTCAAATGAATGATTCTTACGTCTTAATTTTAAACTGGGAAAAAAAG
>WEKX01010392.1:0-19645 GCA_013390025.1 Pitta sordida
GGGGCTCCCGCGGGGCTCTAAACGCCACGCTGCGCTGTAGAAACTGTGCACCGTCCCTGCGTGCTCTCCCCAGGGGGCGGGCCCATCCCACCTCACAGGGAGAGCCAGCACCGCCCCTCAGCAAAGCAGAGGCACTGAGGATGCGTGCTCTGGGGACTCTCGCAGACCCCGGAAGTCGGGCTGCGAAAAAGTTGCTTTGCAAATGGGCGAGGTCGTGAAGGAGAAGTCGCGATACAGAGAGGATTCACAGTATTACTATCTCCTCAACATTCCTACAACAGAAATAATTTTAATCACTGAGTAGCACTGGAAAAACATAGAAAAAGCTTCACTTTCAAGGAAAAGGACAGGAATAAAAAGTATCATAGGTACCCACACGGTTATGGGTGACTGTGATTTAGGGAAGAACCAAGGAATGAACTACAATTTCAGGAAGAAACATCTTCAGCTGAGTTTCTCTGAATCTGACTCTGAAAGTTCCACAAACATTCAGCAATTTAAGGACACTTTCACAAAATAGAAAGACAACTCACCCTACTTTTACTGCTCTCACCCCAATTATCAACAATTTGTGACATCTAAGTTTGAAAAACTAGACTTCTTTCTTCGTAGGACTTAATATTACACAGATTTGTATCATGGTTCACTTTGGCTTTGTAGCTGCAATATTAAAAAACAAGAACCATGTGGAGGGATGAGCAGTTGCATCCCAGCTTGTTCTTGCAGGGCTGCGCTCACTCCCACCAGGGACAGACACAGGGACTCACCTGCCTGAGTGGACTTCCGTCTTGCCTTCTTGATTTCCTCTTCTGTCTTGTTGCTGAGCTTCACTTCTAGCTGCTGTGTTTTCATTTCCAAATCCTTCTGTCTCTCTGTCAAGGCTTTCCGGGCCTTGGAGTAATTAAAGAAGAGTCAGGTGTTTTAGAGGAAAAGAATTGGAAGCTACTTTCAGCCATCTAGGACTCCTTCAGACAAGTATTTGTCAGTAAAAAGTCGGTGACTTGCCATAAAACTGGGTCTTAACTGGGATTCAGGTTCTTAAAACTCCATGTAGCGTTCACAGAAGTGTCATACAACCACAGACAAGTTGTCACCAACAAATCACAAAAGCATTTGAACTCTCCAGAGATTCTTGGAAAGGCACAGGAAAAATGGCATCATCAGACTCTCACATTTCTTAGTATTTTTCTCACTGTTTCTGGAAGAAAGGAGACCTGGAGCTTTTTCTACATGTCATAATCACCAAGACACCTCTTCCACTTGCTTTTCTTAGAATTTGAATTGTTGTATTAATTTCAAGTATCTTAAAAAATTTGCCTTAAAGTACATTCTGGACTCAACATACACGTATCAGAAACTCTAAAACCAGGAATTTTTATTTCAGAAAAACTTACTCAGGTACATGCCAACAGTTCATGCTGTAGAAATCAAGAACGTGAGGTATACATACAACTGATTTTTTGAATTACTTTTAATACTTTTGAATTACTTTTAATAACTTTTAATACTTAAAAGTCTGTCAGGCTGTAAAACCTGATTTATCTGTACAAACATACACAGATAAATTAGTAAAGTGCCTTAACAAATAAACATTGTTCCATGTAGGCTGTCACCTCATTTGCTGAGGTGACATAAATACATAAAAATAACTTCTTTTGCACAGATTTGCTATAAGATATGTCTCATTTGTCCTTTATTCTCTTCTAGTGTTTCAAACTAAGCCAGAATGATTGTATTTTGTTAGCACCTTGCAGTTTTCTACAGTCACACCACCCTAACCTTTACAACACTCTTGAGTCATTATTGGAATTTTTTACATTTGCACTTCCACAGGTCGAGAGAGGGAGCTGCAGGAGAGCAATGTGTGAGGGGCTGAGTGTTTGACACGCACTGCAGGCATAGCTCCTCTCTGCTCTAATTCCTTTTTCTCAAGTCTATTCTAACTCACTCTTTCCTCTATCACTAGTGAGTTTCTCTGCAGATATGAGTGAGTGTGAAGAATGTTCTGTTTGCAGAAAAAGGCCTTCTCTTCACACACACAGCCTAATGACCTTGTGTATTCTGCAACAATTCTGACCCTGGGAAAACTCCCACTGATATTTAATGAAAGCATAACCAACTTCTGGGTTGACTGGGAACAGAATTTTCCTTTCCAACTTACACTCAAAAGCAAACCGTATGAGGATACAATTTGGCAGATGAGGCAGGAGCATCTCCATTCCTGCCAGCTGCTGCTGAGAGATCTTTTGTGGGTCTAACTCCCTACACTACAACTTGAGCTACCTTCCAGTTCATGTTACAACAGCCTGTTATTGAGTGCTGCTGCTGTTGGGATTTTCCAGGTGAGGATGCTTCTCGTGAAGGGTTTGTGATTTGCTGAGCCAGGTTTGAGCTGCCTACTTTGGTCATCTGCTTTTAACTACTGCATAAGAGGACACTGAGTCCGGTGAGCCTGTGACCTGACCCTGCTGCTGTTCTAGGCAAGATGCTTTAAGTTTTGAGGGCAACAGATGTGACCTTCAGGTGCACGTGAACAAGTATTTGCATCAAATGTATTAGAAATATATATATTATAAATACATATATATAAATATATCATCCCAAACTTGGAAAGGGAGGATGAAACAAAAAGCCAGTTCAGCAGTAAGATATTAGCCCTGCTGTAGATCCCCATTTCCCAGATCTCAGCTAAGCAGAAAAGTACTTCTGAGGCCCAGCAAAGCACAGCTGGCGGCAGAAAGTCCTCAGCAGGAGCAGTGGTGGTTCTCTGTGGCAGAACAGAAACTCTTCAAGGGCTCTTTGGGCTCTTCTGCCCAAACCAACAGTATCTCAGAACCCCCCCCAGTCTGTTCCCTGCTCCCACCTTTTCAACTGCTGTGTAGCGGCTGGCCAGGTGCTTCCGTAAGTCTGCAATGTGGTGGTCACACTTCTTCATGTCTTTCTTAAAGTTCTCTCTGAAGTTGAGAAGGGGTTTCTCTACCTCACTCTGAAGCTGGTAATGAAAACAAAGAAGAGACAGCAGTATTGAGGAGCCAGGCAGTAATTCCCAGCTCTTTGCAGAATCACAGCATCTCAGGATTGTTAAGGTTGGAAAAAACCTTCAAGATTATCAAGTCCAGCTGTCAACCCAGCACCACCACCATGTTCACTCCAAAATCATGACCTCAAGTGCCATATCCACATATTTTTTGAACACTTCCAGGGATGGTGGCTCCACTACTGCCCTGGGGAGCCTGTTGCAATGCAGGGTTTAAAACCCTTTCTGTGTATTTTTTCCCTAATATCTAATTTTATCCATCCCTGGTGCAACTTGAGGCTATTTCCTTCTGCTGAGCAGAACTCAAGTCAAAGAGGAAACAAAACACCCACTGCAGCCAAAGGCAATGCCAGACAGCAACACTTCTATTCCTCAAATGTGCTCTGAATTGAATTAAGCTATGACAAAACTCAGCTCTTCACAGGACAGGTCTGTTACAGGAATCTTAACTAAAGGGAGTAAAACAACAGAAATCTTGTTTTCTCCTCTCTCTGATAGATCATCACTCTCTTTTTACAAAGAACATCAAGCTACATGCAATATCCAGAGCACTACTTGAGGTGCTTTGATTCTGGCCTAACTGATGGTAACTTGTTTAAAAACCCCAAAGCACCCGAACTAAAACCATTAACCCTGACTACAGGAAGGTGAGTCTCTGGGCTGTGGTGTCATGGCTCCATTTCTTGTATGGTGCAGTGAGATCCAAGTGAAATCCATCTTGAAAATGCGCTCTGGAGGGATTCAGACATTTCACCTCCTCAGAAGCAACCAAATACTTATTGTCACTCGTGTGGGGATACTGGACTACACCAATGCAGCTGAGCTGGGTCTGTAATCAGGTAACATGACCCACAGTGGAACAATATGAAGTAGTCCCTGAAAACAAGTATTTGAAGCCTTTCTCCAGTGTTATTTTAATGGAGAAGGAAACTTCATTCAAGCTCAGTAGTCATGGGAGGGAGGCAACAAAGTCATCCAAGACTCTAGAGCACACATTCCAGAAAGGCAGAACAAGCCTAAAGTAGAGCCTGTTTAGGCAGGTGAAGACTAGCACCTTGGTGATCTAATATGGTCTACAGCTACTTGGAGGTCAGACACAAGCGAAATAGAGCCAAATTCTTCTTCACAGGGCCAGGTGAAGTCACAACAGACAATTGAGTTTTGGGGGGTTCAGGTAGAACATAATTTTAAAAAATTACCAGAATAGTGGCTGGGCACTGGAGAAGGCTGATCATAGAGATTGTGAAACCTCTGTCCTTAGAGATACTCAAGTCTGAGCCAGACAGAGATGTAGATGACTTGGTCCACTGTAAGGGATAGTCCTGTTCTGACTGGGAGTGCTGGACTAGAAAATTTTGGACAATGTCTTTATGACAGTCTCATCAGGATGGCCCCAGGCCAGCTAATAAAGACCTGAAGTGTCTCAGTGCCATGACAGCCTTCTTGAAGGGCTCCTCGTGTGCCTGTACCTACAGCTACCAAGCCAGGCTGTAGGGGCAGCAGTAGTGTAGTAATATTTTATGTTCCAAGTGCTGCAAGAGTGCTGTCACCTCCTCTACTCTGTTCTTGACCATCCATGTAGCAGTGCCATGAAGGACTGTCACAGAGGCTGTTCAGTGTTTTCAAGACTGGTGTTTGTGTCTGAATACTCTTGGTGTGTACTGTCTGCTTGTGCCAGCACCTGCTGAGTTTGGTTGGCTGGCAATGAGACATAGAATTATTACTTCTAAGAATAGCTTCTCTGAAGGTAATACCAATAATCAATATGTTTAAAAACTTATTATGTTAATAAAAGGAAGCCAAAGCTAGGAACTCCCAAGCAGGTATGGGAACAGAGAATCACAGAATCATTAAAGTTGGAAACAACATCCAAGATCACCAAGTCCAACCATTGACCCAGCACTCTCAGGTCCAACACTAAACCATGCCCCCAAAGTGCCACATCCACACACTTTTTGTACACAAACAATGGGGAGTGTTTAGAGGATGCCAAAGGAGTTTCTTTGCCGGGCTTAAGAAAAAGTAAAATAATTGAAGAGCCCCTCTACATGCCTGCCTACATGCACACACCACACCAGGGTGCACTTCTTCCTCTTAGAAAACAATGCAGGAGAACAATGGGGAGTAAAAAGTATTTCACTAATTGCAGCCCTGAAGTCTAAGTTTGAGGCACAGCAGTGTGTTACCAAGGCAGCAGCTGGTTGCCTGAGTAACCTCTGCAGAATCACTTACAAACAGTGCAGAGCTATAATTTTCCTCCAGAACATGGCTGTTGTGCTATCTGGCACTGTATTGAACTTGACCACCCATAGAGGTTAACATAAAGTAACAGGATTCACAAGTGTGTCACATGTGGTGGAAAAAACCCAGACAAAGACCATAATTTGTAGAAGAAATCTCCTTGGTCATCACTTGAGATAAACCCCAAAAATAACATGATATTCCCTGTGCATTTTCCAGAAAGTCTAATGATACAAAAGAGTCAGAGTCCTGGTTCTCTTAGAGAACTCAGAGCCCAGGTGAACAACCTTTAGAATCAGTTTTCCTTCTTTATTTTAATGAAAAATTGAGGTTAGATGTGTTTTAATTTACTCATTGGGTAGATTAAATAAACTGATTTTAGGAAGAAGAACAAGACAGACTTTCAATAAGTTTGTTCACCAACTTATTAATTCTTCTATATTTGTACCATAAGCATGTATATTTCCCCCACTAACATGCACTGAAGAGAGAGCGGCACCAATTCAGGGCAAAAACCTTTGGAAAAGAAAGACCTCTTTACCTTAGAAGAAAACTTGAGATGAACCTCTGCTTCATCAGCCAGACTCTTCTTGAGCTGCGCCCAAGCCTCCCCCAGTGTGCTGGAAGAACAGAGGCACAATGATCAATGTCCTGTCCCTTATCCATTCCCTCCATGAGATCTGTCAGACAGATCTGGCACAACACTTTGTACCACATCTTCCTGAGAAAAACCATGGAAAAGGGGTAACAGAAACCTGGGAAGACAACCAACCCCTGTGACCCAGGCAGAATTGCGTGGGCATTGTATGCAGCAGTCCTTGAGAACACTGTTGATAACCATGTCCAGTTACAGAGATGCCTCCACAAGCAAGATCCTTTAGCATCTTATCTTTACCACAATGAAGTTTCGACCTATGCAGTTTTTCCATTGTCTCTTCTACTTTACACCCTACTTTTGGTGAACATTTTATTCCTCCTCTCCTCAGAAAAGCTTTTCAGTATTTGAACATTTCTCCATTGTCTTTTTCTTTCAGACAGATTATTTCCGAGACTATGGCAGTTGAGGTACACCCCTCCAGACCCTCTATGACAGCCTAGACTCCTATCATCATTATCAAAACTACACTATCTTCCAGCACAGGTCTTCCAGTTGCTAAACTGGTAACAGATTATTTTCTATCAGACAATCTTTCTTCTACACATCTCAGTATGATTGCCTTTTTAGACAACAGCATGAAGTTGTTGATGAATAAGCTTGTGATTCACTACAGCCAGATCCTTCTCCCACAAACTATTATGTAACTGTATCTTTCACATCCTGTGAAAGTGTAAAACCTGGCACTTTATCCTCATTAAAATGCATCTTTCTTTTCCCCAGTTAATTTCTCCAGTTAAACAAAATAATTCTGAATGCAATCTTTTCTTCAAATTGTACATACTAGCCCTCCCTGCCTTGCCTCATCTCTGATTACAGTCAATCCATTATTTATTCTATAATAGGTCATTCATTAGCAAAAACATTGGGAAAAAAACCCTGGACTTGGGACAACCTTTATGGGATCTCACCCCATAGCTACTTTCTGTACTTCCCTTTTTCTAAGTAGTGGGTACTTCATGTTTTGCATGCTAGGTATTATTTAGGCCACCATTTCTCTCACCTGTCTACAAGAATCTGCCATTGCAAAAAGCTATACTAAATTAAGAGCTATGATGGTAGACTTGCTCTCTTATTACTGAAGGAAGTCAGGTTGTTTAGCATTGTCCTGTATGCATCTACAATTGCTCATCAACTCAGTTTTCCATTAACTGCTTTCAGAAAGTTTGATGGTTTATTCTACCACTTTGCAAAGGTTAAATAAAGCTGAGTGACATACAATTCCTGGCTACTTCTCTCTTTTCCCTATCTCCTTTTCAATGACAATGATATTCGACCCTTCCCATTAGCCTGAAAAACTGCCTGTCATCTGCAATTTCAAAATAATGATCTGTCATCTCTGATGTTGCTCCAAGGTCCTCGAGCATGGTGTTCATCAGCCAAAAATCTTAGGATTCACCTACAGAAGTGCTCCCAACATTTCTTCTTCCCTAGACTCACACAGAGATCTCCTCCCACTGCCCAGTTCTCACTGACACTAACCATTTTATCTGATGCATTTAAGGAAAGAAGGCATTTCAGCCTGCCGAGCATCTTATGCATCTCGTATCCAACCCCAATGACCACAGACTGTATCACCTCCTGTGTCCTTCCAGCAGCACTGCACTCACAGCAACCCGAACAGAACCATCCCAGTACCACCAAGGAGTCCCATCTCCTCACTCCGTGTCCTACTCACACACATGAGGGTGAGTCTGCTTATCAACAAAGGACTGCAGAGGACCCTGCAGGGACAGCCCATACTTTGTGTCAATTCCACAGACTGCTGGACAGCAACGCTAGAAAATGCTCAGTGGAGTGTGAAACCAGCAATAGTAACTGGTGTGTACACACAGCAGTGTATGGGGGCTCCTGACTCACACCGTCTCATGAATGAGAAGAAGACCCCAGTGTGTTTACTGAGTATGTAAGACTGCAATCCCACTTTTGGCTCCTGGAAATCCTCCCACTGGCTGCTCTTCCTCCCTCATTCTTTTAAGTGCAACTTTTCCATTTCCTGGGCCTCATCAGTTCCCACTGTCTTCTCACTAGCCTCTTCCTGGACCTAGCCAGTTTGGCTACTATAGCACCACGAGGAGAAATTCCAGCACAACCTCCTTCCATTCTCTCCCCTTACCAAGCCTCCAGGCAGAGCACCACTGACTGGACAGTACTCTTAGCTCCTTGCACTCTGCATCATGTCCTCTCCAGATCCCTACTTCAACATTTCTTATACCTCAGTCGCTCTCTTCTCATCCACTCTCCCCAAGTTTCCTTCCCCTTCATTTTTTCATTCATTCCCTCCTTCTACTGGTGGTAGGACAAACTGGGAGGAAGATGTGGAAGAAAGTGGTTTTAGCTTTGCTAGGATCAGGTGAGCATCGACCCCTAAGAGGAAAGGACAGAAACCATTGTCACTGTAGGTGCTTAGAGCAGTAACAGCCCAGTTAGCCCCTTGCAATTTCTGTCCTTGCCTCCTGGAAGCTGAGCAAGCACCTTGTGGAGATTCAGAGTCAGAAGAAACACACTGTGTCAAAGCTATGGTGAGGACGGTCATTTCCAGCCTTGGCTTTCAGTGCATAGAATATATATTCCTAAAAAATTTATCACAAACAACTTCAAATATGTAACCCCAACCCCAACCCTTTCCCCCCCAACTCTGACACAATTCCATCTTCCCCAGTACACCCCAGGTGCTAATCTAAATAAACTTCTACTCAGTGGGACAGCTAGTGAAAATTGTATGTACATGCATGGGAAAAAGGCCTTTTATGTTAAAATTCATCTTCTGTGGAAGTCACAGAGACATACTTACCCTTCTTCCTGAGCAGCCAAGGAATTCTGAGACAGTTTGGACAGGTTCTTAGCATATTCCTCCTCAATTTTTATCCTACACTCACACACACACAGAAAGAAAATAAAAAGACAGCAGTAAGTAAGCTTTAAGGCAGAAACCCCACACACACATAATTTCAAGAAATTCTCTGCATTTTAACAGATTTTGCTGCAGGAATTTGCCTTTCAGTCTCCAGGGCTTGGCAGCACCAGTTTCATGAGCCATCTTCTCTCCTCCACATGCTAAAAATGCAGTGGCAAGAGCAGGGCTATATGCAGGACAGCATGCATGATAAAATTAGAAGCAGCAGTTGCACTTCTGAAGAGCAAATAGCAAGGACAGAATGTTTCTGATGTGCTGTGCAACATGGCAAAACCAGAAGCATGTGGTGCAGTCTTCTGTGAAACGTGAGGCTGTACATCCTTGAAGTAAAGACTAAGGAATGCAGCAATCCAGGAAAAATCAAAATGAGGTTTTGGGTTCTGGACTGCACCTTTCCTAGGGACACCAAATGCTTCCTGCTCTGTTAAAGGTGACAAAACTGGTGAAGACATGGCAGTGTAGCTCCTTCTCTTCACTCATCCCGCTCAGTGCCCTGAGGCACCACACCAGACACAGGACCTGAGCTTGCCCGAGGTGAGAGTGCAGAAAAGGAAAGTTGTTGGCATGCAATCCCTATGAGAATGGCTGAAGGAAGAAGAACGAGTGCAGCTGTGGAGTGGGGGGACAAGGGCACATGCTGACAGCCCAGCAGGCAGGAAAGAGCAGCTGCTGGTCCAGAGGAGATGTCCATCATGCCTGAAACCCATGTCTGTCTCCCCTGAGTTCTTCCCCCAGTGAATTACTTCCAAGGTACACAGGTTCCCAGGCAGAGGAAACAACTGTTTGTTTACTGGTTTTCACCCATCTTGCTCAATAGAGCTGCTAGGAAAGAGTTGTGTGGCTCCCAAGTGGAACAACTCATGATTCTGTACCAACTATGTACAAGCAGGAGCAAAATTTGGTATGAAATCCACCTCTGTCCAGTGAGAGTCAGATGATGGGATGTTTTTGGCACGCACATTTGCAGTAGCTAGTTGAACAAGTGCTTTTATGCAGAGTACACTTGAGATAAAAGGGGTCCCCTGAGACAGCTAAGAGGGATCTGGTATTCTGGGCTGCTGAAAACATCCCAGTGGATGGTGTAGGAGTGGAAGCTGTACTCTGTCGTTGTGCTCACAGAAGTTCAGGAAAGGGAGCAGGAATGTGTCCCACAGCTGGTAGCTCCACTGAGGCCCAAGATGATACTCAGCTCAGTATAGCACAGCACAACTACAGACCTTACCAAGGAGCTGGGGGTCCTCTTCCTCCCCCTTCCACAAGGACAAAACCAGCCAGCTCTAACAAGACCAACACACACAGCTGTCCAGTACCCAAGGCTACACTGGGCTATGACCTCCCTATGGAAAGGGTTTTATCCAGGCATGTTTCATGTGACATACTTTAAATACACTCCTCACTGCTCTCAGCTTTGGCCTGGGCTCCAGGTTTCTCCAGCGACGTCAAGTGTTGTTTGTATTGCAAGTGGATGGCACTACTAAAAGAGCTGACTGCCTAGCAAGGAGGAATAACAATAAAAGATAACAACATAAAGGTGAATTGTCTATTGCTTAAGAGCCCCAACTATAAGACATAAATTGTTATACCCCAGCCTGACATCCTGTCAACATCTGTGGCCAAAAGAGGCTAAAGCCCATGGTAAACCTTAAAGAGGGGAAAAAAAATCTGCCTCTTGGCACTGGCCAATATAAATAGTCTACAAATTCTGGATTGTGGTGACTGTGAAACACCAACACACCAGGACTCCTGAGTCCTGGGAACCCATCTGCAGAAACCCACATGGCTGTCTGGCAGTTACTCCACCTTCCCACCCCAAAAGCTCCAAGTTCTTGTCTCCATTAACTTGTTTGAAAACTTACAGAATTTCACTCCCTCTATAGTCAAAAGCATTACAGATTTTAAGTGCATTTTGACCCATACCATTCTGATTTCATAAATTCTAGTTGCTCTTTGGATGTTTATTTCCTGTACTCTTACGCTATTTTTAAAAAATAAACTACTTTGTGTGCTCACACTCAAATAATTTCAGTCATTCTGTGTTACAATGGATGAAGCAAATTGAGAGAGCTACGAAGGGCGGCAAAGATGATCTGATGTGACTGCCATGCAAGAAGAGGCTAAATAAACTAAGACAGCAGCGTGAACAGAGAGAAAAGGCGGTAGAGGATATTTCACAGCATTCACAGTATAGATAAGGCTGGAAAGGACTTCAAAGATCATCTAGTCCAGCCTATAATCCAACTAACCTATCATCTACATCTAGATCATATCACTCAACACCTCATCCAGCCTTCCCTTAAACACCTCCAGGGTTGGCAACTCAACCACCTCTGTGGGCAACCCATTCCACATCCGGATCACTCTTTCAGTAAAAAACCTTTTCCTAGTATCAAGTCTAAACTTCCCCTGATGAAGCTTAAGACTATGACCTCTCGTCCTGTCTCCAGAGACCAAGGAGAAAAGACCAGCCACCACCTAACTACAACTTCCTTTTAGATAGTTATAGACAGTGATAAGGTCACCCCTGAGCCTCCTCTTCTCCAGGCTAAACAGACCCAGCTCCCTCATAGGGCTAATCTTCCAGCCTCTTTATCATCCTTGTTTGCCCTNTCTGGTACACCACATTTGACATTACATACATTTGACAGACAGCTACGCAACTGTCATTGTGGTAAGACAGTGACTATGAGGTTTTTTACACTATTTCTCTAGATTAGAAGGGAACAATGGAATTTTCAGACAACAGAAGCAACATTACTTTTCCTGTAGTGCACAGCCTGCTGAAGTATTCCACAAATTGTTGCAGACAAACAGTGAAATGTGAATACAAGTACAGTGAATCCTCTCTGTATCGCGACTTCTCCTTCACGACATCGCGCATTTGGGATGTGAATTTATCGCAGTTTTGATTCCACCATTTGCGAANCCTGTGGAGTTCTGGGAGGTGGGGCAATGGGCGTGGCCTGCATGCATATTAACGACCTGCAGTTCTTTGCGAGGTTAGGGTTTCGCGATGGAGGAGGTATAACTGTATCTGCTGAACATGACAGATACTAAATAATCTGCAATTTATTTTACATTTCCTAAACATAGCACAGTTTAATTAAAAAGTGAGTGGTCAAAAGCCTAAGACAGCATTCCTTTGCTAATAAAAATACAATTTCTTATACTTGGAGAGAGTGGTGCTTCTCAGGGCAGTCTGCAGATTTTCTTGGCTGTTCTGTAGTGCTACCTTGAATGCAAATGCTGGATCTTATTATCACTTTTGATTTAAAGTAATTCTTTCCTTCTTTCACACCCACATCCTTGATACTTCAGTTCAGTCAATTTATTAATTACTTTCTTCCCTTTCTTGAGGTCATATTAAAATTCTAAGCCTTTATTATAACCCTACCTTTGTCAACAAGGACTGAATCAACATATAATTGCTCAGTCTAAGACTGCTATTTGCAAGAAGCTCCTGTAAAAGCATCTACTTGATAAACTAAATCTCAGTGCCTTTTGATGGATATTTGATGAAGAAATCTGGTTATGTCTTACTCCAGCTTCCTACTCAGAGCTGTTTTTATTAGCTGCCTGAATCTCACCTCCAGCAGGCTGACTGTACAGATGAAAACAATTTTTCTGGACAGGAAAACCTCTAGCTAAACATAGTCTTGCACTCCCCACAGCACCTGATGATCACAATGAAAACTTTATCAATACTTCTGCCCTTTAGCTGAGAATGTAGAGCTTCCCCTGATGGCCCAAGCTCTATTTCCATGAATAACATCAACCTTCTCCTTTTCCACACAGAACAATTCTGACACTTTATTCCATACAGAGCGAAAAACATATTTATCTTTCTGTAACTCCCATCTAGACCATCTTCACCCTCAATTTCAAACCTTGTTTCCAGCACACAATGTGTCTTCCCTCTAACATGCTGCTTCTTCCCCTGCTGAGGACACAGCCAGTGTCAGAGCTGCTCTCCTTGCTTTCCAATTTCACACCAAGTTTCCCTTCCTCTTGAATGCACCATGCTTTTATTTCTGTCAAATTTCATTATATACAGTATTACTTTCTTTGCAGCAGCTTTCTCCCTCTTATCCTTGCTCATAGTTACTATAATTCTGCTTGCCTTCTCATCTTCTCACTTAGCAATCCTATTTCTTAATTGTATTTTCAATGTAGCAAGTGATCCTTCCTTCTACCTCTGGTCACACTTCCTCATGGATTACAGAGGGAACTGTCTCTCGGACTATCTCATGTCAAAGGCTGCAGAAACCACATGTGAATGCTGGGCGCTGTATCGCATCACCTTTATTCCCTGTGCTATTTCGCATTTTCCCACTGCTGCCATATCTGTAGCATGAAAAAAAAAAGACGTAAGGGAGAAAGAAAACAAAACCGCAAAAGAAGCAACGAGCTGCAAGCTCCACCCAGTTGACCTGCACAGCAAATACCAACTCAGGGGCTGTTTGTGGCCTAGTTCTATTCTTGCACCAGTGTTTATTATCACCAGTACAGTCAGTGACTGTACTCCTTCAGGAGAGAATATCCATCAACATCAATGCTTTCCTCCAGGGAGCAAACACTCTGTCCTCAGGTTTTGAAAGTCATCCTCATTACACTGCCTTGGACAAATGACAAACCATTTCAAGTAAGAGTGACTACATGATCATGTCACATCACCTGCTGTATGTTTCTTCCCTGAATATACAGCTTAAAACTTTCTTGGTTCCCTCTAAACAAACGGTCCATGTGTAATACAACTGAGATAGGCAGAGCAGGAGAGACAAGTGAGAGCTGGGGAAGGCTGGAGAGTGTGGATGGACATTAAAGAAATATTAAATGTTCATTAAGAATTGGTAGCATACCTTTTATGCCGCTTAAGCTGTATCATTAATGTACTGAAGGAGTATGTACATCTGGAAAGAACAATTGCTATAAATATTTAATCTGATAACAAAGTGCTAGTTACCTTTCTCGAACAAACTCTGCCATTTCTTTCTGCATTTGTTTCCCTTTAAGCTGCTTTTGAAGAAGAATTTCAAATCCCGACACTGTATTGTTCCCTTGTGAGTCCTTTTTATCTGCCTGAAAGAAATAAAAGGAAGTTCAACAAAAATCTATGGGGACCAAACCCACAGAGATGTGGCTCCCAGCAGTGGTGCCAGAGGAACCTCCTCTGAGACCAGCTGATGGCCACAGCACCTTTGCTCCTCTCAAAGGAATACACCAACACTTTCTCTTTTCCCCTCCTTTTTGGGCTTTTTATTCCAAAAGGGAAGTTTTACAGTTATCTTCAGCTAACATAAGATGATGTCGAGGCCAAAGCAGCAGCCCTGCTGTCCTTTCTGCCCATGACCCTTCACATCTGGTAACACCTCCTGGCAAACAGAGCCCGAGGGCTCAGCCTGTGAAGCTGATGGAAGTAGGGCGAGCTGTGGTTAGACCATGGATGACAAGGCCAAAGAAGAGGAAAGTCCTGGGATTGCAGTTATGGGAGGATAAAAGTCTGCAGAAAAAAGGCATTTTAAGTACAGTTTCACTGAGAATGAGCTGTGACCAACCCAAGCAGTGGCTGAGCCCTAAAAGAGAGAACCAAGCAGGGCAGGGACTTCAGCAAGACACATGCAAAAAATCAGTCTGTATGCCATTAATGATTTAGGGCTCACTGGGATCAGAAGACTGGAGAAAACTGAGTAAATTTTGTGATAACATGACCATTTGCATGTATATCAGTGTATTTTACAGAGTCACTTCCATCAGTCCTCACACCAGCACAAGGGGATGTGTTCCTGGGCATTCAACCTCGACAGTTTTTGTTTAAGATGGAAATACTTCAATAACTGATAACTGAAAACACACATGAAATTCCTAAAACCTTTACTGGTGATATCTTTTGTAGTAGTTGTTCATTCAGTTGTAGTATTTTTCCCGTCTCCCAAAAAATTTTCCATGAGAAGAAAAGAGTTTTTCAGTGGAAGACTCTTTTTTCTCTCTGCTCCATAGTCCAGGGACAATTTCATCATTTTAAATTGATTCAGGAACCTCAAAGCAGAGCTGAGCATGATAGAGCACACACATCACAAGTCTTCCCATCCTGCAGGCTGCCCTAAAACTTCTCAAGTTACAAATGGCTTTTCCTTCACAAACCTCGTCCCTTAAAACACTCATTTATTTTCTGACCTTCAGAGTATATTGTGGGAGGAGGTTTTACAATTTAACAAAAAATTTATAACTATCTGCTTGTTTTTAAAGGGACAGCCCCTGCTTCCTTGTTTATCCCTAGCTCTCCTGTTCAGGGAAACATTGAAATAACCAGTCAGACACTATGCTATTCCATGGAGCTGTGGATCCGTTGGAGCAAGTTCAGAGGAGGCCCCTAAGCTGACCAGGCCTGGAACACCTCCGCTCTGGAGACAGGCTGAAAGATTAGGAGCTGTTCAGCCTGGGGAACAGAAGGCTCCAGGGAGACCTCAGAGCCACTTCCAGCGCCTTCAGGGGCTCCAGGAGACCTGGAGAGAGACTTTGGACACGGCCCTGAAGGAACATGACAAGGCAGAATGGCTGACAGAGGACAGGGGTCAGTGTTAGGCCCAGTACTGATCAACATCTTTATTGATGATATGGATGAGGGAATTGAATCCATCAGCAGCAAGTTTGCAGATGATACCAAGCTGGGGGCAAATGTTGATCTGCCAGAGGGTAGGAAGGCCCTCCAGAGGGACCTTNATTTTCACAGAGTGATTGCACATGGGAATGGACTGCCCAGGGAGGTGGTGGAGTCACCGTCGCTGGAGGTGTTTAAGAGAAGACTGGATAAGGAGCTTAGTGACATGGTCTAGCTAGGGGGCGTGGGGCTGGATGGTCCTGGGTCCCTTCCGGCTCGGAGTGGCCTGCTAGACTGTGAGGGAACTAGGTTGTGTTACCACTCTGGGATGGGCTTTCAGTCTCTGTACGGGTGTTAGCTGGTGAGTTGGACTAGATGATCCTTGTGGGTCCCTTCCAACTCATAATATTCTCTGATTCTGTGATCTCAGACTGGTTTTCATGAGATCTTCACTGGCACTGCCAGTCTCCCTGGTACTGCCCTAACACACTGCATCTCAGCCCCAATTCTCCTTTACCTTACCACAAACCAAGCTGTTTGTTCCACATTTTTGGAAGTTCTGCAGCTTTAATATGGCATGTGGCTGCCTGCCTACTTACCCAGAAATAATCACAGTAGCTCCACTCTGAAGGTTTCAGCAACTGCTGCTCTGGCATTGCATCAGGATGAGGGAAAGTCACACAGTTGATCTGTAAAAAAAAAAAAAAAAGAGTTAGACAGCAATGACATTAAGCTCTTGATGAGAAATATGCAAAAAAAGGTTATATCCAGGCATTTCCCAACAGAAAATCCGCAGTGAATGCAAGTCAATAAAGAAATATTCGTTGTTGCATGGAAACAGCAGCTAAGTATTCCCAGAAATCTCTATGCAAGCTCAGATGAAAATAAACTACGCATTTCACATGAGGGAAACCTTCTGGATTTGGAAAGCATCATGCAGGGAGTTCTCCCACATCCCTAAAAACTGTGTTAAAGAACTTGATGTGAAACACCCTGAGCACACCCCAACACAGAAACGCAGCGAGCATCAGGAAGCACGACTGGCATATCTCACAAAAGCCCTTGGCTATCCCTGTCTTCTACAGGATTACAAGAAAGGCCTTATTTTTTCAGTGCACAATCCTTCCATCTATCTCAGAGACCTTTTCAGATGAAAGTGTGCTCCCTGCTAAAAGGAGCCCGGGCTCCCTGAAGTCAGTGAGCTTTCAGTGCGCAGAAACCGCATCAATCTGTGAGACAGCACTCATCACATGGTCATTAAACAATGGTATAAAAAAGCCAAGTGCTCATTATCACAGCGAACAGGCAGCCTGATAAAAGCACAGTGAAGGCAAAGAGCATGACACCTACTGCAGAACATGCTGCAGAACAACTCAGAAGTGCCAACAAGAGTCAGTGCCAACTGGCTCACTGCCAGATTGTAACACTCGTCCCAAATTCCTGCTAAGCAGAGACCCTGAGATGAGTCCCTCCCAGTGCACCCACAGGATCACAGGACACTAAGAGAACTAAGCCATTTTCCATCATTTATCAGCAGTCTTGGAGTACAGGTGAGGTCCTGGACAACTAGAAGCTGGCTAATGTGACCCCCATTTACAAGAAGGGCCGGAAGCATGACCTGGGTAATTACAGACCTGTCAGCCTGACCTCAGTTCTGGGTAAAGTTATGGAGCAGATAACCCTGCATGCAACACCTGCAGGCTGACCAGGAAATCAGGCCCAGATTTAGGTAGGTCTTGCCTGACCAACCTGATCTCCTTTTATGTCCAAGTAACTCGCCTGGTAGACGAGGTGAAGGCTGTGGATGTACCTGGACTTCAGTAAGGCCTTTGACACAGTCTCTCATGGCACACTGCTGGAAAAACTGGCAGCTTGGAACTTTGAAAAATACATTCTCTGCTGGGTCAGGAACTGGTTGGATGGTTGAGCCCAGAGAGTGGTGGTAAATGCTGTCACATCTAGCTGGCCACCGGTTACTAGTGGTGTCCCTCAAGGATCAGTGTTGGGCCCAGTCCTGTTTAATATCTTTATTGATGATCTCGACATTGGGATTGAGTCTGTCATAAGCATGTCTGCAGATGATACCAAGCTCAGAGCAGGTGTTGATCTGTTAGAGGGCAGGAGGGCCCTGCAGAGGGACCTGGACAGACTGGAGAGATGGGCAGACTCCAATAGGATGAGTTTCAACAAGTCCAAATGCCGGGTTCTACACTTCAGTCACAACAGCCCCATGCGGAGCTATACGCTGGAGATGGAGTGGCTGGAGAGTGGGCAGGCAGAAAGAGATTTGGGAGTGTTGGAGGATAGGAAACTCAACATGAGTCAGCAGTGTGCCCAGGTGGCCAAGAAGGCCAATGGCATCCTGGCCTGCATCAGGAATGGAGTGGCCAGCAGGGCAAGGGAGGTTATCCTTCCCCTGTACTCAGCACTGGTTAGACCACACCTTGAGTACTGTGTTCAGTTCTGCGCCCCTCAGTTTAAGAAAGATGTTGAGATACTGGAATATGTTCAGAGAAAGGCGACAAGGATGATCAAGGGACTGGAGCACAAGCCCTATGAGGAGAGGCTGAGGGAGCTGGGGCTGTTTAGCCTGGAGACGAGGAGGCTCAGGGGTGACCTTATTGCTGTTTGTAACTACCTGAAAGGAGGTTGTAGTCAGGCAGGGGTCAATCTTTTCTCTCAGGCTACTGGAAACAGAACAAGAGGACACAGCCTCAAGCTCTGTCAGGGGAGTTTTAGGCTAGGTATTAGAAAAAATGTTTTCACTGAAAGAGTGATCTATTATTGGAACGTCATTAATCCAGAAACCATCAGATACTGGGGACACAAGACACAGATGTAACTGTATGGGTGTGGGTTTGGTTTGGACCAGTTATTGCTCAGAGGAAATCCATACACAAAACTGTGGGCAGGGTTAGCACAGCTGCATAGGCAGACCCAAAAGCAGTCTTTACATGCAGTGAATCTGCCTTTGAGCTATTCAGAGAGGATCAGAAAGGATGTGAGTGCTGACACAGTGCAAACCCACCGTGCCACAGCAAAGTAGATAAAGCCTTTAGCTGATACNTGTACTCAGCACTGGTTAGACCACACCTTGAGTACTGTGTTCAGTTCTGCGCCCCTCAGTTTAAGAAAGATGTTGAGATACTGGAATATGTTCAGAGAAAGGCGACAAGGATGATCAAGGGACTGGAGCACAAGCCCTATGAGGAGAGGCTGAGGGAGCTGGGGCTGTTTAGCCTGGAGACGAGGAGGCTCAGGGGTGACCTTATTGCTGTTTGTAACTACCTGAAAGGAGGTTGTAGTCAGGCAGGGGTCAATCTTTTCTCTCAGGCTACTGGAAACAGAACAAGAGGACACAGCCTCAAGCTCTGTCAGGGGAGTTTTAGGCTAGGTATTAGAAAAAATGTTTTCACTGAAAGAGTGATCTATTATTGGAACGTCATTAATCCAGAAACCATCAGATACTGGGGACACAAGACACAGATGTAACTGTATGGGTGTGGGTTTGGTTTGGACCAGTTATTGCTCAGAGGAAATCCATACACAAAACTGTGGGCAGGGTTAGCACAGCTGCATAGGCAGACCCAAAAGCAGTCTTTACATGCAGTGAATCTGCCTTTGAGCTATTCAGAGAGGATCAGAAAGGATGTGAGTGCTGACACAGTGCAAACCCACCGTGCCACAGCAAAGTAGATAAAGCCTTTAGCTGATACAAGGCTGCTCCTACCAACCCACACTGGCTCTGCTGCCCTCTGCCCAGGATGGAGGTTCAGGAGCTGTCCTATTAAGTAACACAAAAGCTTGCTCCACATAAATCACTCTTTCCAGAGCTTGCCAAGTCCATCCCAAAGCAGGCTGAGTACTATACCTACAGTGTCTTTGGCTGTCACCTCAGCTAGATCCTAAGCCATGTGTCTTCCCTTCCAGCTTCCTTCCAGCTCCCATCAGGCTTGAAAATTGATCTGCAGGAGGTCAGAGATCAGGGCTTTGCTGGCAGTGGCCATGTACAGGCTGCACTTCTAGCCAGAGCCTGCATCATCTCTAGCCAGAGACAGAATCTCAGGTCAAAGCCTACATCTCCCAGATAGTGCCAGCCTCCAGTGGCCACATAGTCTCAACAACAGCCAGCTCTGCAAACACCTCTCTTCTTCAGGCTCAACAACCCCAGCCCCCACAGTCACTCCCCATAGGGCTTAT
>WEKX01010395.1:0-21550 GCA_013390025.1 Pitta sordida
CTAAAATTCTGTTCTGTTTACCATTCTTGCTGAGAAACAAGAAATTTCACCCTTAATATCAAGCCTTAAATTTTCAGGCCTGGCAAATGCTTCTATTACCTACTAATTCTTCTAAATCCAGATCTTCTAGCTGTTTCACTAAAATTCCTAAATTTCTAAGCCTCCAAATTATATCTACCTCACTAAAATCTATGAATTTCTAAATCCTCAAATCAATCCTACAAACTCAAGAAAGAAAAATATAATCTACCTAATTGGAAGTATTATGTCCATAATAGTAAACAATAAATACACCTACCTTCATAAAAGTGTCTACTTGGGTCACTACAAGATCAACTACTTTCATGAAGCGCTTTTTGTGTAATATAAATTGTGACAGTGAAGAAGCCTGAGGGGACTAGAAAGAAAAATTTTGATTCTTAAGAACAATTTTGAATAAATATTTTTTTTTCTTGATTGATGAAGTAGTAGATCTCTCCTTCTACCCTATGAAAAGGTTACATCCAGTAAAAAATACAGGCCTATAATACCTTACATCACTCATAACTAGAACAAGTTCACTGTGTTCTTATTCAGTATTTTCCTCTTCTTGTAAGTGCTCTAGAAAAGTAGTATCATTTTTGCATCATTCTTGGATGGTGCTCAAATGAAAGAAGGAGTCAACCTAACAGCTGAAAATAGCTAGTATGATCTCAAAGACTAGCCAGAGGGAGCTGTGTATTGCTGTTCTTTGCCCTGCTCTCAGAAAATCAAATCAACCTCCCCCAGCACCCAAACACTTCAGGTTTTGCCTGTTAACATCTGCTTTAGAGACTGGGGGCGCGGGTTTTGGCTTTCTTAGTGAAAGTGAATTCTGGGATTTTCTTGGGCTGCCCCAGTCCTGAAAAAGTGCTATTAAAAGATTTAATACAGTTAAAGGACAAGTAAGTTAATGTTAAATACATACTGAAGTCAGCTGAAACTCTGCTAACATTTAAGTCTTAATTAATATTCAGGTCTTAAGTAACATTCAAGGATCTCTACTTTTAAACTGAAGTTTCCAAGGCTGCTCCTTGCTGAAATACTGCAAATATCCAAATGATGATTCTTCCAAGAATCTCCCTTTGTTGTGCTCCCTAGACTTCTCTTGCAATTGTCTCAGAACAAATACCATACCTGCTGTACTCCTATTGGCTCTAAAACCGCTTTGACTTTCATGTAGATGCATTCAAAAGAAATCTTGCAAGAATTCTACCAGCAGTAGAAAGCAAGGTGATGCCTCAATAATTTGAGCAGTCTGATGTTTCTCCTTTCTTCTAATACTGGGTGATGGTGACTGCATCACTGAGATCCGATGGTAGTTCGCCTTTTTTCCAGCAGCGCACAACAAGCTCGTGAAATGTAGCGTGGAGAGCTTGGCCTTCATGCTTCCAGATTTCAGGTGAGATTCCATCGATTCCAGCTGCCTTGCCAGTTTTCACCTGTTGTCTCGCCTTAAGAGCATCTCCCATAGTAGGGGTTATGTCCAATTCATTTTTCACTGGTTGTTGTATAATGTGCTGGATTGCTGAGCTTTGGACTACACAGTAGGCACTGAAGAGAATTTAGAAATGTTCAGACCATTGATACAGGATGGAGGTTTTATCTGTGAGAAGCGTTTGGCAATTTAGGTTTAATTAGTCTTTGTTTGAACCAGTGCGTTTGACTGGGATTCCAGCTAGTATTGACTGTTCCTTCTGTCTGACAGAGTCTGTGAAGACACTGCGCCAGTTTCTTGTTCTGCCAATGTGCTGCCTTACTTGCTATTGTGTCCCATCCTCAGCAGTAGCTCTGGCACAGTCTACATTTTCTCAGGCAAGTGGGATTTTCATTCCTGGCTTTTAAAAACTGATTCCCAGGTATATAGTCAACCTCCAAAACGTGCTTTGATCTGTGTACGAATGCCTGAAAGGTGTGTCTATAAACCCCAGGTTTCTTATACCAATACTGTGCTCAATTTACAGACATTTGTGATTGAAAAAAATAATCTGTCACAATAAACAAACAAGAGATTGTTTATTTTTTGGGTGAGAGAGGTGCATAAGTTTGAGGTATTCAACTCTGTGGCATGCACTTTATGTGCATGACACCCACTAGCTGTCCATAAATAATATATAAAACATTTTATAAGCATGAATCATGTTTCAAGTTGTGCGTTGTTTTATAAGCCACTGAAATTCTTTATTACAGTTTCTCCCATATAATGTCTCAATTTCAGTGAGGCTCTCAGTTCCTCAAAGACATTTATATTATATATATCCTTTATTTATTTAGTCCTCATTGCATACAATTACTTCCAAGCTGCTTGTTCAGGTAGTTTGACTAGGCAAATATTATCTATAAAGAGAAAATTCCATTACAAATTATCATCTAGTTATCTTCTCCTCAAACTGTTTTCTGATTTTATTTTAAGATAATAATTTTTAAAAGTTCAAATAGAGGGATGCCTAGTGTTGGGGATTTCAGATAATAAATAATTGTGACAGTTAGGAAGACACTGGAATAAGTAGTTTGCAGTACATCATGTTTTTGTATTCCCTAACATGTGATTTCAGATGTTTCTGGTTTAGTCTTTACAAAATCCTTAATTCTGTAGGGAAGTGAAATATCCCTGACAAATTTTGTTTTTCTGAAAGCAAACTGTTGCTATAGCAAAATACGATGTTTCAAATTTGACTACAATGGAGGCTAAAGAGGAGCAAGATATTTTAGAACATAAATCATCCCTGCAAAATCACTGAGCATGCTGTTGAATGAAAAAAGAGGGTGGAATTATACTTAATTGGAAACTTTCCTGTTAGTGAAAATTCTCCTATTTTTAGTGGAATCTACCAGCTCATGTTTTCCATTTAAAAATATTTGTATCTCGCTTCCAGGTACAAAGTATATACAGTCGGCCCTCTTGCACTCGCGCCCCCCATATTGCGGCTTCAGATCTTAGCGGCATGATTTTTTAGCGATGTAGGAGACCTGTGTCACAACTGCGCATGCGCTACTTGCCGCGGCGGTGGTGGTGGCAGCGGCGGCTGTGGCCGCGGCCCAGGCAGCGGAACAGGCGGCGGTAGGGGTGTGGGCAGCAGCAGGGGCAGCATGGGCGGCAGCCGTGGTGCGGGGGTCGGTGGCGGCAGCGGCGGCGCGGCCGCCATTCAACATGGAAATCGGGCTACACGAGTCTCAAATAAGACCGTGAGTGTGCGATATAGGACACCCGACTGTATATTTTCTTTAACTGTGTCCTTACATAGGTGTAACTTAGCAGATGAGGTTGGCCTTGGAAAACACAAGGAATCCACTGGCCTGGATTTGTCTTCTGGATACTCCAGGACTGCTGCCCTGCACAGGAGGACTAATAGAAGAAAGAAAAATGTGTTGGTCTGAAGGTGTTCCTCTGTTCCCACATGGTGGCTGGGGTCTCCTGCTCAAACAGCAGCTCCCAACTTCCCATAACCCTGACAGGAATCCTCTGGTAACACTGTATTGCTGGGTTAGGCAGATTGATTGCCTGATATATGTGAGTTTTTCTCTTCACAAACACATTTGACCAGTGAAAATAAATCAATTTGCAGAAAAAAACTCGTCTTTTGTGACTGGACATAGCATTGCAAGTACAGTCGGCCCTCTTGCACATCGCGCCCCCCATATTACAGCTTCAGATCTTAGCGGCATGATGTAGGAGACCCGTTTCGCAACTGCGCATGCGTCTTGCTGCAGCGGCGGTGGCTGTGGCAGTGGCCGCGGCCAGGGCAGCAGAACAGGCAGCGGTAGGGGCACGGGCAGCAGCGGGGGCAGCACGGGCGGCAGCCGTAGCGCGGGTGACGGGGGCGGCAGCGGCGGCATAGCCACCATTCAACGCGGAAATCAGGATGCGTGGGTCCCAAATAATACCGCGGGTGTGCGATAAAGGAGACCCGACTGTATTTGCCTTCTTCTGGTATCCCAGCCTACAGCTGCCTCTGGCCTGATGGGAACCTCCCAACTCCATCTCCCAACCCACTAGCTAAATCATACTGGCATTGGATTGAAACATTCACAACATTGAAAACATCCCCATACGGGTCCATATAAACTATTAAATGCAACATGGCCATTGGACATCCTCAAGCTATTAGCAAGCTAGCCAGCTTTAGGAGCAAAACCAGAGTTTTCTCACTGTGGATTTGGGTTAGGTTAATTACCTATGCTAAGAAGCAACATTAATTTACCTCAGGGGCAGTGTTGCAGGCCACAGAGCTTTATGGAGCATGTGCCACATCTTTGTATTAGAAATGCTGGGAGCTAGTTTAGAGGGGTTTGCTTCATACTGTGTGGCACAGCACAGATATTGCACTTCAGACCCAAAGAATGTGCAGCTATATTCAGTCACACCGTGAAGTAATAGGCCAAGTCATTTGTACACCTTTACCTCCTTAATCTCAGAGCTGGATTTTGTAATGATATTTTGTAATATTAAATGTTACTCCACAAAAAAGCACTGTCTATGCCAGGAACAAGGTGTTACTTGGCATCATGGCAGACTCAGTTCGAGGGTAAAAAGTTGTTTTCATTACTGTAATCAATAACAGCAATTAAAATGTTTTTCTTTAGTTGGTAGCCTAAATTAAGTACAGACCACCACCAAAAATAAGTGACTACTTCCCATGTTTGTATAGCATAGGAGATGATTGAAACTGCTATGAAGATGGCACACGGAGTCGTAAGGATAACACTGTAAGGTAAGTCTTTAATTACAGCAACTATAAATATTTATCCAACTATAAAAGATGAAGTAATGAACATCTTGACTCTTTGGGAACTAAAATTTTTCTTTAAAATACAGTACCACAAAGATGACCTTGTTTTCATCTGATATCTGAAAGATGGCTTTTATATCGTCCAAACAATGCCTACTTTACATATTTAAAACACAAAACAACTTACAGATAGTCTGTCAGCAGTATAAAGTCACTAACCAATCCAGGTATATTCTTATACTGAAATGGGTGAACGCATTTGAATAGAGCAAAACAAATTTAAGTAGAGAAGTTTAATGACCAAGTAGAAATAAACATCTTTTGCAAAATATTCTACTCCTTTTGCTGAGGCTCATCAATGACTGAACTTGCCCTCACTTGAACCTTGTTCTGCTGTCAGATTGTGTGTCAGATTGTGTGACAGACTAAGGTGCCTTGCATATGGATTGATTCATGTTTTGATTAATGTCCTCAATCATAAAATTGGAAAAATTAATGAGTTCCTTGGAAATATCTGTTGTTCCTTACAAACTGGAAAATTGTAATACATAGAAGTATTTTGAAGGTATTTGGCAAAATAATTCATGTGTCTCTAAGTTTTATGCTACAAATTAATTTTTTTTATGCTGTTATTTTTTACATTTTTGTTCTTTTTAAACTATTCTACAGAGTGCAATCAGACACTTGCAACAGCACAACACAATTCAAATTACCTTCTTAAAACACTGAAGGTGATTCGGAATGAAGAAAATCAGCTTACAAGGAGCTCTGAGTTTCAAGATGAGCATGCTCAGATTCTGGGGCAACGATATTGTGTGCAAGGGGAGACTAGGATGAGTTCACAAGGAATCCTTTCTGAAGATGGAGTCCAAATATGATACCTATTTGGTGATGCTGAGGTCTTACTCCCTGGCCTTGGTTAGTCTCTTACCAGGGCCTTGGAGCTGGTGTTGTGTATCTCAGCAGTGTCACCAAGTTGGAGTGAGGCCACCCCAAGGACACAGGGCTGGGGCTGTGATACAGCAATATGGGAAGAGAGTCCAGTGTGGAAAAAGCCTTTGCTGTCCTGCTCCCCAAGAGGCATGGGGCAGGGAGGTTGGGGTATCTCAGTAATTGGGAGGCCTCCCTGGCTTGTCCCCAGCAGGATCTGCTCAGTGAGACAGGACCTGGTCTGGCAGGAGGACAAGGTCTCGTGGCCACATTAGGTGATTCCTCACAGGGTTTGTGCCTCTGCACTGACTGGGAAACTGCCTTCTTCCTCTGCAGTGCTGTCTGGGTACTCAGGACAAGATTTTGTACTGTTCCACCAGGCATAGGGTGATCTTTTCTTCTCTAATAGAAGTTTGGAAAATTAGACTGTGCTGTTGTTGACTGCCATCAAACCTCAGATTCTTCTGTTTGATTGCTGAAAAGTGACCTTCATTTTCTTTTGTAGTTGTAGAGAGAACAGCAGTCTGCTGAAATATTGCATCTCCTTTGCTCCAAGGCTCTGTCCAGTTTACCCTTTAGTGTGTTTCTGAGTATTCACAGTATTTTCGGCTGTTCTGTGCTAAACTTATTTTCCTCTCCATCCCCTTTGCCAGGTGAAGGAGGTTTCCTAGGGGATTACTTTGCAGTTACTGCTTATCCCAAGAGTAAACATTTGTAGTCACCTAGAGGAAGGGCAGATTACTTTTCCTGTGTCCTTCTGCATTGCCTCAGTCTGGCTAACAAGATGTAGGTGCCTGCCAGAGGCACGGCTGCAGGACAGATGCCATGCTGGCTGGATGCCCAACATCCACATTCCATACCATGTCTCCAGCTGCCATTCCCACCTGTGTAGTGGCGGGGGTGACACCCTTCAGTGTCCCAGCTATGACACTGCTTGCTTGCAGAGTGCCTTTGCATCTAAGTGTAAAATTAACTCCTGTCTCTGTGTGCTCAGGGCCCACTTCAAAGCCCTTTGAAATTGGTGAGGATTTTTCTACCCGCTTCAAAGGGCCCTGGCAGCACAGTGTGCACCAGTTAATTTTTAAACTCCCATTACCTGAAAGCTTCTTGTAAAGTGTACTGGAGCATAAGGCCAGGGACGAGCTTGCTGAAACACTTGACAAGGCACAGACGAACAACTGGGATTAAGAATTTTTTTCTTTCCTATTTATCTGTTCCTTGTAATCATTTGCCTGTGCATTCTGGTGTCCTGCATGTTTAGTGCTTGGTCGTTCCCCTTGCTAATCCTTGCCCAGCAATGCACAGGACTCAGTAAAGTTGTTAAGCATGCAGGGCTTTCCTGAGCTCATCTTACATTTCTGAGCAGCCCAAAAGTTTAGAAACCTCTAATGTGCTTGAGTCAGAACTGTACCACCACAAGGGCAGCTCTGCAGGAGGCTGCTGCTGGAGGCAATCCATGGGCAGTGTACTCACTTGTCAGGGTTCTGGGCATCCATCCCTTTCTGCCTCCTTGTCTCTGCTGCTTGGGATGCTTACTGTCACTGGATGGTTACTGGCAGGACAAGAAGTTATTTAATGGTATGTAAAGGCTGCTATTATATTTGGCTCTGGTTTGTGAGGCGTATAAAGATATGATGTGAGATTAAAAAAAAAAAAAAAGAAAAAGGAAACATGAACAATAACAACTAAACCAACAAAGAAAGTGCATTCTCTTTATTTATTTTTCCAGGAGAACTTCATATCTTTGTTTCATTCAGAGTCCTCTCCATTCCCCATTTTACATTCCAGTTCCCCCCCCAAAAAGTTTAAATCGAAAAAAACAATTTGAAAATAAGTTTTTGAAGTCGTGAAGATAGGCAAAGAACATTTAATTTATAAAGCAAGGAATAAATAAACATACCTCGGAACTGGATTGTAGAGTAGTCTCCCAAAGGAAATAGTGGAAATCAAATTGCTTGAATAATTTAAAACTTGACTGGACAAAGCACTTAATAATAAATGGCAGAAAAGAAGCCTGCCTTGGCAGGAGATAGAGTGGATGACTTAATCGGTCTTTCCCTCTGTAGGCTGTATTATTTTACGGTTTTTCACTGTGGGTGACTCAATGTTAACAAGGCATAGTTTATTTTGTTCAAACTGCTTGCTGCAGGACAGAATATGTCCAGGTCATTATACCTTATTAATTACCCCCAGTTGCCAGAAAGGCACTGGAGGTGCCTGGCACTACTGGGGTGTGGAGGCATGAAATACTGTGTGAGTGTCTCTGTCTTATGGCTGCGTATGTAAGAGGAATTACAAAGCCATTTGTCAACTCCATAGATCATCTATATATCTTAAAGCACAATATATGTCACTTTTTCCATCATCACCATTTACAGCAACACTTTTTGTAGAGTGTTTTCAGAAGCATTGAAATTGTGTTTGTACCACTAAAGGTAAAATTCACTTTTCTTTGACTAACATAGTTGCGGAGCTCTGTGAGAGAGGGAAAATAAACATTGAGAATCTTTCTAAAAGAATACTGAAAAACTGGAATATTTTGCTTGGATAGTATGAAAGCCCTCAACAGATGCCAGACAAATATCCATTTAGAATGATTTAGGTCTATTTGTTATTACTTTGTGGTGATTTCTTCACATTCATTTAATTCTTGCTCTTTATGAATTTGTGAATAAAAGAAGAGGGCATGTGTGGCAGATTATGACAACAGGGCTTGTAAGACTGGTGTGGAAAAGATTTGCATGCAATTATTTATAAAATTGCCTAATGTTTACATTTTTTCATGCTACTAAAAAAGAGAGAAATTGACATTTTGGAACCATTATAAAATTTTTTCAGTTGTCATGTTTGGCTTTGCAGTCTAGAGCACTAACAAGATATGAGTTCCAGAAAGGTGCATTTACAGAGATCCAGAGAAGTCTGTGGTAGTCCTGGTCTGAGGATCCAAATGCTCCTGGGTTGTGTAATTTGAATCCCATGAAGGGGTTACAGATCTGTGTAAGGGGTTGCACGTCCGTGCCAAGCAGAGAGAAGAAGATGTCAGGAAAGAAGTGTTGTTACTTTGCCAGTTCTGTGTCTGTGGAAAATACTGTCATAGTATTTCACAAGTTCTCTTCTTTGCAACACCAGCAAAAGTTTTTGCCAGTGTTTTTTGACCATGTTAATGCATACTGGCTTGTGGCAGAGGCACATTCCACATACAAATGATCTAAGCCATTCCATTTTAATATCTGGGTTACCACAGAGAAAAGTCCTCTTAGGTTCTTGGTTATTTCTGCTCCACAAACCTTCAATACAGCTTTAGGCTATCAATTTCTCATCTACAAATGCCTGAAAGAGGCTAAAAAGAATCAGTGTCACATATGTTGTGGATCTCTTATCTCATTCATCCATATTTTCAGAATATTCAAATGAAAATGTAATAGCACCTATGGTGGTGGTATTGACTGGAGAAGCAAAATACTAGCTTTATCTACATATGATATATCTGATGACATATCTGATTTTGCCATTATTAAAAGCTTCTTTTGCAGTTTATTTTGAAAGTTTTTGTCCCATTTTGATAATAATCAAGATAAGAGCTACCTGCTGTTGTAAGAACATGGGCATTTTTATTCCTTCCTTCCTTATGCGCTGAAAAGCTTGTGGATTTTTTTCCCCCTTACATGGGATTTATGTCTTCCCTTGTTTTATTGCTCTGGTTTTAGTTCCCTGTGTTCTCTCACNAATAAGCTCTATAAAATCAATTGAGATACACGAAGTAGACTTCCAGAGATGATCAGAGTGCTCCTCTGATATTGCTGAGGAGAACAGGTGTAAGAGGTGAAATTCCTGAGAAGCAACTGACCCTTCTAAACTGTGTGTCAGATATCCTCACATGGGAACTATGTGTGCCACAGAAACTCAAGGTGAAAGGAAGCTTTCATCAGAAGCCACCAGAAGAAGCTGCTGGTGGCTCCTGGGAATGGCAGTAATCCAGTGTGGATGAGTGCTGGAGGAAGCGTGACTCAAGGAAACCACCCCACAACCACTGATGGTTTTCTCCTGGAGGCAGGGATTTGGATAACTCAATGCTAACACAAGAAGATGATGTTCACCTAACCTGTGGTCTGCTTTTGAGCTGCTTGCAACAGATTGGTGACATCTGATTTAACTGTAACAAGCCTCTGATCTCTTTTAGATCAAAAGCAACTGGTGGGACCAAAAATTGTCTATGCTGTATTTTTTCATTTACAAGTTTGAAAAAGTCACTTTGGCTGCTCCAGTTTTGATGAAAGGAAGGAACACCCAAACATGGCTTTTAGAAAGCAAACCAAAACTAAACACAACAACAAAACCAATCCATTCTTCCAAACAAATAAATCAAATCAGAGCAGAGTTAAGGCAAACTCTGGATAATTCTTAAATTTGGCAGATACATGCTACTGACTGACAAGAGTGTGCAATCACTTGGCTTCGGGGTGAAACACCCATTCTCAACAACATTCAAGTAACTTTTGAAGTACAGATTATAAAAGGTTGAAAAATTATTTCCAGGCTTGCTGAAGAGCATGTCCTAAGATTTCCAGACCTGGCTAAAGGAACCACACCCCTTGTTATCACACATGGTGTGGTCTGGAAGAAACTTGGAGAGATGCTGTTGCAATTAGTATTGGCCTTTTTGCTGAAGCAGCTAGTATGAGTGAGATAGTAATTGTCTGATTGGTACCAACAACCTAATTCTTAAAGCAAAAAAACTTCAAGAAACAGAACAGTTCCAAATCCTCCCTGAAATTTCAAGGGAGAAGAGGTGAACACTAAAGAGACACAAGAACAAAGGATTGACACAGAAAGGGAGACATAAACGTACCTTAAGATTTCAGACCTGAGAATTTAAATTCATACCTGTGCCTGACAGTAGAAGTTTTAAATTCAAGAAGACATACTTGCTTTATAATTATCCCCTGCATATCCGTGCATTCAATTGATCGCGGTTGGATTTTCAGTGAGTTGTGAGACGGTGCACATGTGCAGAATGTCCCAGACCCTGGATTTCATGGTCAGGAAGCACCAAAGGGCACTTTAATGAGGTGCTACAGTGCGAGCCACACTCCCAGGACTGCCCCTCCAGACCTTATCAGTGGAGGGTCTGTGGCTACAGGCGGGGAGTAGTTGACTATTCATGGGTTCGGTATCTTCACGGATTTCATAACTCGTGAGACCTGCCCAGACCTGACCCCCAGCTAATACCAGGGGATCACTGTATATTACACACCTTCCTATATATCAACATACATGACCATCATGTGAAACAGGACTAAGCCCTGGGGAAAAACCACTTGTGGCGAGTCGCCAGCTGGATGTAACTGAATCCCTCACCTCTCTNATCAATACTAAGAACCATAACTACCATAGTGATGAATTCCATAAAGCAAAGCAGAAAGCGTCTCCCAGAAAGCCGTCCATTCTCCACTGTGCCAAAAGGCTCTGCTTGTTCCCCACAGCTCTGCTATTTTTATTTCAACAGCTGCTTTTACTAGTCGAGGCTGAGACATTTGGAGAATTCCTTGGGCAAAATAAAATGATGGCACAAACAACTAGAAACAGTGTCACTCTTATTTTCCAGATCTCTTATTTTTTACCCCCTGTACCCACTAAAGCCATTGCAATACTAACTTCTCCTTAAGGCTGCACTTCATAAAATTATTTGACTGTTGATCTTCTAATCCTGTAGGGTTCAAAGCCCATTAATAGCAGCAAATTTAACTGGAGTTTTCTGGAGTCACATGTTCATATCCACCCTTCTGCTTTCTTTTATTGTTTTTTTTCTTGTTCATTTGTTTCGGGCTTTGGTTTTGGTTTTGGTTTTGCTTTGTTTGGGTTTTTTTTTGGTTTTGACCCTACTGTAAGAAAATAAGCTCTATAAAATCAATTGAGATACACGAAGTAGACTTCCAGAGATGATCAGAGTGCTCCTCTGATATTGCTGAGGAGAACAGGTGTAAGAGGTGAAATTCCTGAGAAGCAACTGACCCTTCTAAACTGTGTGTCAGATATCCTCACATGGGAACTATGTGTGCCACAGAAACTCAAGGTGAAAGGAGGCTTTCATCAGAAGCCACCAGAAGAAGCTGCTGGTGGCTCCTGGGAATGGCAGTAATCCAGTGTGGATAATTGCTGGAGGAAGCGTGACTCAAGGAAACCACCCCACAACCACTGATGGTTTTCTCCTGGAGGCAGGGATTTGGATAGCTCAGTGCTAACACAAGAAGATGATGTTCACCTAACCTGTGGTCTGCTTTTGAGCTGCTTGCAACAGATTGGTGACATCTGATTTAACTGTAACAAGCCTCTGATCTCTTTTAGATCAAAAGCAACTGGTGGGACCAAAAATTGTCTATGCTGTATTTTTTCATTTACAAGTTTGAAAAAGTCACTTTGGCTGCTCCAGTTTTGATGAAAGGAAGGAACACCCAAACATGGCTTTTAGAAAGCAAACCAAAACTAAACACAACAACAAAACCAATCCATTCTTCCAAACAAATAAATCAAATCAGAGCAGAGTTAAGGCAAACTCTGGATAATTCTTAAATTTGGCAGATACATGCTACTGACTGACAAGAGTGTGCAATCACTTGGCTTCGGGGTGAAACACCCATTCTCAACAACATTCAAGTAACTTTTGAAGTACAGATTATAAAAGGTTGAAAAATTATTTCCAGGCTTGCTGAAGAGCATGTCCTAAGATTTCCAGACCTGGCTAAAGGAACCACACCCCTTGTTATCACACATGGTGTGGTCTGGAAGAAACTTGGAGAGATGCTGTTGCAATTAGTATTGGCCTTTTTGCTGAAGCAGCTAGTATGAGTGAGATAGTAATTGTCTGATTGGTACCAACAACCTAATTCTTAAAGCAAAAAAACTTCAAGAAACAGAACAGTTCCAAATCCTCCCTGAAATTTCAAGGGAGAAGAGGTGAACACTAAAGAGACACAAGAACAAAGGATTGACACAGAAAGGGAGACATAAACGTACCTTAAGATTTCAGACCTGAGAATTTAAATTCATACCTGTGCCTGACAGTAGAAGTTTTAAATTCAAGAAGACATACTTGCTTTATAATTATCCCCTGCATATCCGTGCATTCAATTGATCGCGGTTGGATTTTCAGTGAGTTGTGAGACGGTGCACATGTGCAGAATGTCCCAGACCCTGGATTTCATGGTCAGGAAGCACCAAAGGGCACTTTAATGAGGTGCTACAGTGCGAGCCACACTCCCAGGACTGCCCCTCCAGACCTTATCAGTGGAGGGTCTGTGGCTACAGGCGGGGAGTAGTTGACTATTCATGGGTTCGGTATCTTCACGGATTTCATAACTCGTGAGACCTGCCCAGACCTGACCCCCAGCTAATACCAGGGGATCACTGTATATTACACACCTTCCTATATATCAACATACATGACCATCATGTGAAACAGGACTAAGCCCTGGGGAAAAACCACTTGTGGCGAGTCGCCAGCTGGATGTAACTGAATCCCTCACCTCTCTCTAGGTCTGGGCATCCAGCTGACTTTTTACCCAGCAACAAGCACAGTAGTCCAAGTCATGAGCAGCCAGTTTCTCCAGGAGAATGCTTAGGGAGATGGTGTCAAAGGCTTTTTTGAAGTCCAAGTAAACAATGTTCACAGTTTCTCCACTCTCCACTAAGTGGGTCTTCTTGAGATCAGGTCAGTCAAGCAGGACCACAGTTCAGAATTTTTCAATGAATATATAGTAAAAACTTTAACAATGTTCTTCCTCTTTAGCAGACATTTTCTAATGGATTTCACAATAACAATTCATGTTTTCAGGCTAAAATCACATGCAAACTAAACATGTTATACTCTGTGTGGGAACACCAACAGTTTTCCATCTTCCTTAATGATGGGTTGGACCCATCCCTTTTTTGTACCAGCTATTAAATCATATTACATGTTTCTCTGTTGACAGATCTGGACTTTTTCCAGAGTTCTATTGATACAGAAGGCTGAGTAATTTTTGACACTGGCTAATTTTTGAACAATGGTGTTTATCTGTTTTTCAGAGACACAGCTGTGTGTCTGATGGCTTTATTTTATGAACAAGATGTCTTACTTTTACTAGTTTGCATGTGCAACATTGCAGGGTATCAAAGCTACTATCTGGATAACCATGACAAATATGAAAACTGAGTTGTTTGCTTATTTTAAACTTTGGGAATGGTTTAATAAAATACTTCTCCTGGCTTGTCCCTCCCTGATTCCATTCACTGCCTTCTTTCCTTTTTTATGGCAGGAATTATAACACAGCTCAAGACTTTTTTTAGCTAATTAACCTCTGTGCAGAGCCTACATGCAGCCAGCTGAGGTCTCAGGAGTGAATGAGGAGTTTTCCTTCTAGTTCTTTGAATATACCTGCAGTTTGAAGTAGTAAGAATTTTACATCACATCTTTTTTACACTTCTTTGGTGCAAAAGCTTTCCCAGCTAAGTCACACACAGAATCACAGAATCAGCAAGTCCACTCCTTAAAATTTAATTTTAGGAGAAATTTCTGGTGAATTCCATGCTTGAAGCAAGACTCATCATAATATTGCCCATTGTTAAGATTTGATTAATATTCCTACTCAATTGCTGACTCACTCTCTTTCCAGCATGTGCAAATATTTAGTGTCCTTTTGTTTCTTTCCATTTCTGAAGTGTGACCACTGCTATAGTATCCAAGCAAATATTCAACATCAACAAAAATATTACCAATACAGTAGAACTTTAGTGACATCCTTCTTTTAAGAGTCTCAAACTGCTCAACCTAACTACCTCAGCATTCACACTGAACTATTCTGTGAACTAAAAGTGCTATTCTGTCATTTTTCACGGAAAAGACAACAATGGGATATAGCACTGGGAAATCTCTTACTCCAGGTCTGTGGCTGCAAGATAAAATAGAAGTGATATAAACCATCCAGGCATGCTGAAGGCAGAGCTAAGGTCTGCAATTCTTACAAAGACAGCCTCACAAAACCCCGCTTATAGTCAAATATTTGATGCTAACAAAAGTCAATCAGCTTGGGTAAATTTTTTAATGTCTGTGCCTAATCTGCTGCAGGTTTCTCAGCCGTTCAGCCACATGCATGAATAAGTTAGCCTTCCTTTCCATGCAAGCAATTCTTTATTTTTTTAAAATAAATCTTCTTTAGGCTGACTGTAATCTGAATCTCATTCTTGATGAGCATGCTGAAAATAGAATGTCATTCTCCAGCTTGATAGTAAAGCAGACATCTAGTGCTTTTTTGCTACTTTATGCTTTTCATAAACCTTTTCATAAATCTTCAAATACTGCAAGATATGTGTTAATCCAAACTGTCCTTTCAGGAAGTCTAGAGGCAGAACCTTTCAAGTGACCCTCTGGGTCTCTGGGTCACTGAATTCTCATATCATGGCCATGAAGTCCCTCACTCATCAGTTCTCTGCAGACTTTCAGGCTGATTTTTTCCTTTCTTCTAGCTCCCTTCTTCTTCTGCATCTTTCCCAATTGCCTCAGCAAAGAGTGCTTGTGCTTATATTTATGCTTCAGGAGTACCCCTACATTTTTCCTAAAACAGTACTGATCTTCTGGGAATAACCTTACTCTACCTGTGGGATCCTCAGAATGCTGAATGGACATAGTTTTGCACTTCTTGAAGCTCTCCCTGGAAAATCTAAATACCCATGCATACATTTAACTTCAAATGCAAGAAGAAATATGTGAATAGCCCCTCATCACAGAAAAGCTGGTTTTGTCTCCCTATAATTGATGGTTTCTACACTGATCTTTTCCCAATCTGTATGAAATTAAAGTCCAGCCTTCAAAAAACACTCTTGCTCGAAATGTGCTGTCCTAATTTATACTGTCCAAATTATAAAAATCAATGAACAAACCCAGACCCACTTTTCACCCCCCGCCCTTCATGAAAGAAAATATCTTTATAAGACTGTAACTTAGTTTATCCTTGATGTCAAGGATAAATACCGGTTCTACTTATTAAAAGTAGGCACGAATCCTGTCTCAGCAGTGCCTCTGGAAGAGATTGCTTGATTGCTCTCTGGAATCAGCCATGAGTCTCAGTGTCTCATTGCCTGGCAGACAGCCTTCCCAGTGATCATTAGACATTTCTTTCTGCCCTAGCCCCTGTGAAGAATGCCTTGTTATTCTCTGATGTACAGGAGGTGCACATTACAGCACTGTTAAGGTGCTGCGGTTTATATTTTCACTAAGTACTTGGGTGGAGAATGCTTTGTTGTTATTCAGTCATCTTGAAATCACTCAGTGCATGTCAAGTTAACCAAAGATGCAAATGAAAGCATTCATTCACCGAAACCAAGCAGACCATGCAGCCTAGAAGGCTTACAAAAGACAAAGGTGAAGAAGAGAGTGGAAGAATACACTTCATCTGTTTGCTGGAGTGGCTGAACCAGCCCAGGAGTTTCTGCCTGCTGAGGGAAAGCATTGGTTAAGCAGTGGGACCACACAGTGGGAACATTCATTGGTTGTCACCAGTCTGATTATTAAACTACAGACCACCTATTATACATCTCCATTCTGACTGGCAAAAATCTAGAAGTCCTCTCCATTTTTTTCTTCAGGATGTCCTCAGTCTGACACACAGAAGACACAGCAGACCACAGGCAGGAAAACAATTGCTGCTTCATGGTGTTACTGCCCTTGGAGACAACTGGGTCTCCCCATTTAGTGTCTGGGCACTTCTCTTGCTCTGTACTCCTTGTAACCCTTGTATCTCTTGGATTACAATAGCTGCAGCCGGTCAGGCACTACCCAGAGCCTTCCACTTGTTTCCCAATGGAAGTGAAACAGATGAGCTCTGACATGAAGAACACTATGCTTTGAGGGAGGGAAATGCAGGAGGAGAAAATATGTTTCATATTGAAGATAGCTGCCATATGGCAGCTTCCATAAAAGAGGAAATACTGGTTCTTTCCATCGGCCATGTGGCTCAGTTTTCTCTCTCTCAAAAGCCAGAAGTGGGTCCCTTTGAAGAATGAGTCAAAGCAACCCCTTCTCACTCTCCTGCAGCAGTGGTCTCCTAGCCTTCATTTGTGTCTCAAGTGATTTCCTGAGCCTTGAAATCACTTGAAATCAAGTAATTCCTTTTGTGACTTATTTAGTAATTCCCAGGATCTCTCTTCCAGGTACTTGGTCTGTCCCTCCTGAACTTATGTAAGCTTCATGGAACTACATGGAGTTCCTGTGTGATACTGAAAGTGGCATCAAAAGACAGTGACTGAAGTCCTTCTGTTTCTACAATGGACAGAATGTATATGTTGATATTATACACCTGCATATAGCAGTTGGCCCATAATGTATTTCTGATACCTAAAGAAGTGTGTATTATCACTTTCCTTATATGACTGCACGAAGAATACATGACATACCAGTACTTGTCATTTACTATACCAGGAAGCATCAGCACTTCAAAACTGACATGCTATGAAGTACTGTGGCAATTTCAACTTCAATTACTCTTAGAGGTATAGATGAACTGATTTTGAATGCTCATCTATATAAACCTGAAGTGACTACAGAAGTACCTATTCACCATGAAGGGAAAATTTAAAAACAAATTAATATTTCTGAAGCACTCACAGGGATAAATGTTGTAAAATTTTACACGCAGGAGGCCTATTTTTAGAAAGCTGAGAGGATGTAATTAAATACTGGGCAAAGGCTGTACAGATTATCATAACGTATTTTACTGAGACCAACCTTAATATTTGCATTTTAGTATTCCTCTGAGCACTTCATTAATAACAGAGATTAATCAAAGTTACATGATTTTGACCTGGATCCAAATGCAGCTGAAATCTGAGGTATCTCAGACTCATGGTTTCTAAATAAAATTGTCAGAAATACTGTGCTGCTCTCCCCCCTCAAATATGAAGTGAGAGACAACTTCAAGAGTCAAAATAAAACTCCACTGGCACCAGCAGAGAGGTGCATGCTAGTATTGAAATACAATAGATGAGCTGAAAATATAAAGTCAATTTCACTGCCATGTTTTAATTAAGAGCGGTGACATTTCTGTCCTTGGCCTCTTTCTTAGGACTGACCTGTACTTGGAACGAAGTGTTCCAGGAACACGAGGCAATTCCGTAATAGAAATAACATTTCTGCTCCTCGCCGGACCGTTTCTAGGAAATTGAGTTGCGTTCTGAGAAGATGAACCTACCAACCTACGTTCTTCTGCAGCACTCTGGGAAGATGAGTTGCCATTTCGATGTGTTAAACGTAATTTTTACCGTGATTCTTAGATGGAGTTGTGTGAGCTGCTTTTCCTCCTGTCCCCTAGCTAAAAGGATGGCTTGCACTGCTGTCTGACTGAGTGCTCTGCTCTGCCCCAATCCCTTGTTCATACACAATGTGGGATACAAGGGAATTGCTGTCCTTATGCATTCCTAGAACTGTCTCTGATCGTGTATTTTGTGACAGTTTCTGAAGACACTGAGGCATGAGAAGCACATTTGTTATGTTGTTGGCATTCCTTCAGTGTGAATCTAGTGCCACTCTCTGTAAAGGTTTGTGTATATAAAACTAATAAAGAGCAAAAAATTTAGAGATTTATGATAACATATTAAGTGTTCAACAGAGAATTGTGTTGTTTATTTCCATGGTAGGTAACACTCTGGTTTATATGTCCTCCAGTTTGGTACTTGTAACAATCTAGAACATATGACTACTAAATCTATTCCTTATTCTGTCTTTGATACAAAATTAATGTTAATATAAAACAAAACCAAAATATTTAATTATCTGAACCCTGGAGTCATAGATAAAATCATAGTTTAAAGGTGAATATTTCATCCCAGGAGAGAATAATGTACATAATTCTAGGTATATGCACGAATGTACATACCCAAGAATAGCTCCAGTCCTCCAGACCTGGCCCAGTGTCACCATTGTCCCTATATACTGTTTCTTTGAGTATTGCTAAGCAATTTCAACACCATCAACAAGCCTTACAAATACATTTGCTCCTTTATACATCATTAGTGTGCCAATAACCTGCAGAAACTGAGCCTTTAGCATGTTTTGCACATTTCAACAGTAAAAAAACTTAACCTTAAAACTCTTTGCAATTAACTGAAGACCAGCCATTATTTTCAAGGCTGTATTTTGAGAATGAGACACCTGAGGGAAGCCTGATGTCCAAGAAATGCTGAGCACACAATAATAAGGCCCTTCCTTTTCCTGCATTGGGAATTTGAGTCATACAATTACCCCTTGACATTTCTTAGCACTTTAATATTATGACATTATAGGTTGGACTCAATGATCTCTATGGTCTTTTCCAACCTTACTAATTCTGTGATTCTGTGATAGTGATGTTACTTACCAGATTGTGATGCTAGGTAACATGATCCATGCTCCAAAAATATTGTCAATTTTACTTGTTTAACCTTAACTCACAAGATTCATTAGACAGCATTTGTAGGATGTGACTGATTTTAGAATGTACCTGTAAAATGGGCAAGGTTTTCAGAAAGTTATTTATACCATAGGTATCATAGTGAAAGAAGTTTCCTTTTGCAGGAGGAGATAAAAATGTAGACTCGTGGGGGCACAGAAATAATCTTCATGTTACAGGGTAGTTTTATACAGGTCTCTTGCTGCTATTTTCTTGCATGTATAATTTCAATGTAGTTTGTTAGTGTTGATTAGTGTGAAAACAGGACATGCATATTCCAGAAAAAGAAGCAAAAATAGAAGATATACAGAAATAAATGGCATTTGGTTTGCAGAAAGGATTCCTTAAAAGGCAGTTCAACCAAATTTGGTTTAGGTCTACCACTCACTCTCGCTGTCGCTTGTGGGAAGCCACCATTTTGCAATTAATTTTCACACCTGCCCACAGATAAAGAAAATATTTACCCATGTGTGGTAATAGATCTTGAGATCTCTGTGTAGGAAAGGATTGTTCAGATGCATTTAACACTTTTATTCCAGTATCTGTGCTGGCATTTGTTCCACAATTTCTTCCTTGTCAAAAATTTCAGTAACTTTCATGGGCAGCTTTGTCTTTGGCTTTAGTCTGTGAGAAGTGTTGCTAATGATGCTTCTATATATCTTTGGGCAATGAATATGCCTCTCTCAGTGCAGTCCCATGTATAAGGCTGGCTGATATAAGCACAGGCTTGTAAAACAAAGTCAATGGAATTCTGTGCTTCTTGGATGCCTTCCCACAGCATACGTGCGATTCTGCTCCAAGCAAACACCTGCATTTCCCTCTGCTCTGTTCAGTGTCTTGCTAAAGCACTGCATAAGCACAAGGAAATCTGCCAAGTTTACCTCCAGCCAAGCCAACTTTGAAAGACCCCTCTGGACTTCATTTGCACAGGTGCAGCCCTGAGCATGAGGGGAAGATTAACAACACACGTACCTGAGCTCTCAGGTCAGTTCTGTGTAGGGATCTGATTAACTTCAGTGGGAGATACCTGCTAAAAAACTGCAGGAATTATTTCAGACAGGAGAAACTACAGAATGAGAGCACAACTCTGTTTTTCAATATTATTATGCATATAAAATAGAGACTGATTACAATTAGTGGAAAGACTTTAATGACTTCAATAAACTTTGGACCAGCTCTTACATTTTTTGGTAACTTTGAGTACAAAGCTTTTGCTAGTACAGAGTAAACCAGTTTAAGTATTTCCTATGACTCATTGAAAAGTAAATGAGCTATTTAATACAACTATGTTCGTTTCAATGGGCATAATCTAACACCAGTCTAACTACACAGGTAGAATTATGTAAACCACTACAGAGCTAGTAGCAACTGATAAGATAATTGCTAAAACACCATTTACAGGAAAGTAGTCTGTGTGAAAAAGTAGTATTGGATTGATGCTTATTTAATTGCTGTGCAATTTCACTTCTGGATCCTTGCTCCTTAACCTTACTGCCTGATTTAAATAATGAGATGTGAGTGCTTTTCTGTGTCACAGAAAACATTATAATATGCTATTCTCAATATACAAAGAAATGCTTGAGAAGAAGTTAACCATGCAGTAACTCTGTTACTATAAATAAAAATTTTTAAGCTGAAAGAGTATTCCACACTTAATGAAACATGGAAAATCTCATAACTAATCTTCCACCACAGCTACACAATAACCATGAAATAAGAAAATTTTCCAGCTATGCTCTCAAACAAACTGCAAACCCAAACTGAGGACCCAAAGAGACAATGGCTATCTGGATTATTATAATGGAAGACTGAAATTATTTTTTGGTATCCCGCAGTCATAACACATAATAAGATATAAAAAGTCCTTTTGATTAATTCTGGCTGCTACATACAAGGAAAACAGAAAAGTCCAAATTATTTTAATTTAGACCTTACTTTTCCTATTAAAAATATAGTATTGCTTGCCAGTGAAATAAAAAAAAAATCAACCCAAGTTCTTAAAATGTAGGTGAATTGTAAATCAAAAAAGCTGTTCTTGTGCTTGCTAATTGAAGCCACTAAAAACCTAGAAAAATGTCAAGGTCATTGCCAATAGCTTTGATTAGCAATAAAAAAGGGACACAAGAAGAGGCTAATGGTAAGAGGACATCAAATATTAAAAAGGAGCCTTTGATTTAAGCATGCTATTGCTGAAACTAAGTGGCAGTAGCTATTGACCAAATTGTAGCCTGTACACTTCTGACAATGGCTCCACCAAACTTTTTGTAATTATCAGATTTCCCCAGTTGTCTTGTACATGGTGCTTATTCTGTTCTGTTTGGGTTTTTTTTCCCTTTTGTTTTCTTAATCTATATTTTAAGAACACAATAAAATATGAGAATGAACATACTAAACTGTTCGTAAATCATTACACAC
>WEKX01010395.1:23007-46777 GCA_013390025.1 Pitta sordida
ACTTTTTGTAATTATCAGATTTCCCCAGTTGTCTTGTACATGGTGCTTATTCTGTTCTGTTTGGGGTTTTTTTTCCCTTTTGTTTTCTTAATGTATATTTTAAGAACACAATAAAATAAGAGAATGAACATACTAAACTGTTCGTAAATCATTACACACACTAATTTATGGTTCTGTGTTCAGGAATATATAGAAAAGGGAGAAAATAACATACGGCATTATTCTAGAGACACCTTTTTTATATTTTACTTCCCAAGAAGAGGCATCAATGACTAAATATATCCTAGGTTCCGAAGATGTGCAACTGTGAGCTGCAAGCACACATACCCTTGCCAAACTTTGGAGATTTCTCCAGGAAGACAAGCCACAGGAGATGGAAAGTCCTTTGGGGACAATGAGATATTGTTTCCATTGTTCCCAGGGGCTCGGGCTGCAGAAACAGGGAATAAGTAAAGAGGAGAGGACTCCACCACGTTCCAAACTCAGATGTTTTCAGGGGGAATGCACATCTGCAGGACTTTACTGCCAGCTTGTACAACAGATGCGCATGCCAGGAACCTCATGAGAAGATGGCATAATCTTTTGAAGAACAAATTTTACCTAGAAAGAAAGTCATTCAAAGGTGCAGTTATTCCCCAGATAAGCACACTGCATGTTTGTCCTTCAGTCTCGTGCCTCTTCTACAGGTAGTTACAAAACGAATCATGAAGTGAAAGTCACCTTTCTGATAGACTGAACCTCTTGTCCATTACAGAAAGAAATTAATTACTACAGTGACTTCTGTGGGGTTTAATCTTTGCACTGATATGGAAGAATTAAGGACAAACTGATTTTATGCTTGAGGAAGCTAAAACACCAGTGGAAATTATAGAATTCCAGCAAAGGACCAATCCTATTTTTCATTGTATAAATCTGGTGCACTGAACATCAGCTTCAAATAAGTTGTATAATTATCGTAAGTGTTGCAGCTCAGATGTTCAACTAGTCACTGAGATTATGAACTGGTGGTTTAACTGGTCAAAAAAAGAGATACAAATTTATTGTGAATTAAAGTATAAACATCATGTCAGAATGACACTGATAAGAGAAATTCAGTCGTTGTGGTTGGATCTTACTACATAATACATTCATGGCAGCAGCTTCATAATATGAAAATGCAGGTATTTCACAGGAGACCAGAGGTCTGATTGCCAGAAGGGAGTATGTTTTCTGTGATTTCAGAATCAAAGAAAATACAGCAGTGTTTTAAACATCAACACTTGCTAGAACCAAGATGAGCATTCTCATTATACTGAGAGGTACTATTTGCACACATGAAGGTAACAGGTGCCTTAATGCATTAATAACTGTGATTCAGTGGATCTCTGAGATCTAGAATCTAGAATTCTACATGGCATTGTGTTGCTTTATTTTGTAACCTCTAAATTTGGGACCATGAGGATGTTTTTGCATATTTACTTTATACCCTAATGATATTGGGTATAAAGGTATGTATACCCTAATGATATAGGGTCTTTGTGGTGTGCTGAAATGCAAAAATCAATGTAATGTACTTCAGGAAAGTAAGTATTAATAGAAAATACTAATATAGGATTTCATTTAAACACTGGAGAAAGTAGTGCAGGAAATAATTTCACACTAGCAGTGATGCAGAAGTGATGAGCTGTCTTGTCCATTAACTCGGTGACTCAGCGAATCTGTCAGACAAACATCCAGGACTCTACATAACAGTCTGTGACTTCCTGCTTTCTTTGTGTAGCCTCTAAAATAATTATTTTTTGACTCTAGGTATTTTTAGCATCCTTTCTCTCCTGGGAGTGTAGAAATCACTGAGGAAGCAAACTACTCACATCAGATTTACCTTTACCATAACTAATTGATTTGCAGGTGTGGTACAGGGACTGCTGTGATGAAAGCAGACGTGGAGCAATCTCTTTAGGAGCGAGATTAGAGTGGTTTAGTGTGGTATATTAAAATGTGTGTACATGTACAGAAGTAGATGAAAGGTGTTTTATTTTCATGTGATAAAAGTCTGCAAATATTTTCCTGCCATTGTACATTTTGTCTTGACTTTTAAGTGAGGCCAAAATTCAGAAAATGAGGCGTTAGTTGGGTTACAGAAGAAATGTTCTGTGGTATTCATTGTATGATATAGCAGCATAAAGAGATACAGCCATCAGTGAGTGAAGCATGCAAGCTGACCAAGAGTGAAGCAAATTTAAGTTTCAATTTTCCACAGATCATTCCATGAAAAAAATTATGAGGAGGATTTACTCCTAGATTCCCCAGAGAAAATGGTCCACAAATAATGAAGTGTCTGGCACCGTGTTCAAGTAGCTAAGAGATTCACAATGACAGCTTTTTGGCCTTCACATTGTTAAAGGCAAATGAAGTCCCTCAGAAGATTTGCTCAGGAAAAGATGTCAAGCTTCTTGAGATGGCCTTCAAGGATGACATTTTTTTGTGAAGTGAAATCTGTATATTCAGGCACATGGTGTGATTTCTGGTGTTGTTCTGTGCAGAGCCAGGAGCTGGACTTGATGAACCTCATGGATCCCTTCCAGCTCAGGATATTCTATGATTCTATTTTACTCCCTTCTGGCTCAGCAGAGGCCTTTTCCCTGCCTGATGATGCAGAGCACACTCAGTTTTCCCCTCAAACTGAGTGGCACAGTGAAGCCAGCTGGCACAAGATGCAGAGAACTAAATTCTGGCTCTGTTCTGTGCAACACTGTCACCTGCCTGTGCTGGACTCCCATTTCTCTCCAAGTTATTCTAAGACGTGTTTCTGTCATTTCCCGTTTGCCCTCACCGCTATCATGCCTCCCAGAGGCACAGTTTTTGGCCAAACAATCCTTGCATACAGAAACTCAACCCAGGTGACCACTGCCCAGCATACTGGAGGTGAGTCATTTTGCAGAGGCACACCTTTTCCTTTATCAGCTGTTCTTACCCTCTAGGGCATTAAATATGAATTAAAATTGTTGTTTATTTGTTTTTCATATGAAATAGTATGGATGAGCAAAATATCTTCTGGAAAATATTTACCACCCTCAAAAAAAATCAGAATTTTTTTCAGCGTAAGGCAAGCCTAAAACAATTAATTGATTTGACTGAAAATATTTGGGGTTAATGAAAAAGTATTTCCACTTTTTAAAAGATTACATGAATGTTTTTGATGTTCTGACACATGGACTAGCAATTTTCTCTTCCAGTATCTACCAAATACTGTAGAACAGAAAAAATATGGATACAGCCCATGCTGGGCACAGAATGAACGCTCCTGAAAAAGAGGACATTATTGGTGTGTGTGTAACTGCATCTAATAAACAGTAGCCTTTTTGTAGAAACCTCTATGGGATTGTCCAGAGAATATTTGGTAACCTGTGGTTAATCATTGATCATCTTCCTATGTAAAACTGCAAGTTGCATGACTTGGTGAATAGCATATAGGAGGAGAATGTAATAAGTAAATATTTATCCACTAGCTTATTATTTCCATTTGCATTATGTAGAGCAAACAGTACTGTGAGTTGGACTAGATGATCCTTGTGGGTCCCTTCCAACTCGGAATAACCTGTGAACCTGTGTACAAATTGCCACTTCCTTGCTGAGAAAAAAAAGGTAGTAATGCAAATAAAAGGTGATTTTTGTTATAGACTAGTAAAAAGGTTATGTATTTCTCATGCTTCAACTTCAATTTTTATATGAAGACTATTCTACTAGTGCATAGTTTAGGTATTGCCTTTGTTTGCAGTACAGTTTGTGTACTTTCTTTGAAGTGTTGGGAAAAAATCTGTGAAGGACTTGCCTTGAAAAGGAGGTGAGGCCTTTAAAATTGCCTCTGAAGTACACAGAAATAAGTGCCTCAGGAATGTTCAGGACACTTTACCTTGGGATGTCTCCTGTTAAATGCTTTTTCAGTATACAATTTGTGTGCTTTAAAATGTTACATGCTGTTATTATGCAACAAAGAGATTTACAATGATCTCATTGCATGATTTATACTTATAAATGTAACCAAAAATGCCTTATTTTCTGAACATCCTCCTGAGAATTAAAACACCAAGAAATTGACCTTAGCACCTGCACCCAACCACAGCCTTGGAAATATGTGTCATTATATAATCAACATGAGCAAACCATTGAGTCGAAATTGGGAACACCCAAATAGACTGTGCATGCTCAGATGGAAAGACAAAGAGTACAAGTATTGGTGTGTTGTAAAACACACACAATTCAAATTTTATGTAGACTAAAATGCTGAAAATATTCAAGTAATTTCAGCTGTAATTTATACCTATTCTGATTCACAAATAATGTCCTGTTTTACAGAGTACCCCCTCAAATATACTCTAACCTACAACAACAACAAACCCAAGAAAGTACTTCATTTAATTATTCAGTATTTGATAATTAGCCTTCTTTTTTTTTTTTTCTTCTCCTGTTTTGAAGCTCTCGGGCATCTGGGCAGTGAACTGGAAAATGTTGTTAGACATATGTGACTAATAATTAATCACCATTAATAGTGAAGAACCAATAGTTGAATGAGATGTTTTGAAAGTAAAAAAAAAACCAAACAAACTCTGAAATTTATTCCCTAAGATCTTTGGCACAAGCTTAAGAATAGCAAAATATGTTTACAGTGATCATGGTGAACCTGTGTTTCACAGGGACCTTCCTACTTGTGTGAATTATTATTCTTTTTGTGAGAAACCTGGACTCATAAGTCTTATAAGAACAAGAACCTCCCAGGTAGACCCGACAGCAGCAGGAATATTCTGGGTGTTCAGCAGTTATCTCAATTCACTTGAATTAGTTCAGTAGGAGTGTGAGCCACCCCAGGTAGGGAGAGAGCTGCCTCTTGATCTGACCTCACTAAAATCTGCCAGACTAAGCATCATCCCAGTTCAAGCATCAGGTAAAGTATCAACTGATGACCATCTACCATCAGTATGTGTTTAACAAGAGTGAGGGATACTGTGCAGTGAATAAGAACTGCTCCAGGGAAACACTTGAGCTATGACTTAAGATGTGAAAGCATGAAAGGCAAGCAAAACTGGCAACGACCAGAAAGGTATAGGTTAAGGTCATATGATAAGAGTAATGATAGCCAGTTACTGAGTGGCCTGCCCAAGGTGAAAAGATTTCCCATCCACTTTCCAGATTGATTTGTAAATTAAATCTGCCAGTACTGAAGAGTACATAAACTTGAATGGTATTTAGGTTCTCTTGGAACCAGACTGGTATTTAATTTCACATATCCCCAGCTCCATTATAGTGTGTTAGTTTTTCATTTCCTTTTGTTGGCCTAAAAACATAAAGGTGATTAATTCCTTTCAAATTGTTAAATGATTGCATGTCTTAATGGAATAAAAGTGTTTCAGTCTTGGGGTATTTTTAGGCTGGAGTACTGGGTCTCTTACAATATTTCTTTGTGAACTGTCACATTTATGTATGCTCTTGAAGAAACACTGGAAAAACTTGTTTATACAACATTTTTGAGGGCCATCCTGTTTCATTTTTGGCTGATTGGGTAAAGGGAAAAACTAAATCTGTAGAAAGGACTATCCCTCAGCTGCCTTGGCACAAACTGTTTACTTTTTAACATTTTTCTTAGCATTCAGTTTCTGATCCATAATGCATTTGAAACTCCTTGGACCATGGTGAATTTGGGCTTTATTATTTACTTCTTTATTTCAAGTAACTTTTTTATTACAGTAATCTATTTTTACTATATATTTAGCTACAAGATATCTCATTGTTTATATGTTTATGTCAAGCTGCGAACCATGCTATGTCATATAATAACTTGGCATACCAATTTGAAAGGTTTAAAAGCAAAAAATCTAGTGTTTGGATTTCTTCAGCCAGACAAATACTGCTGAGGCTTTTTGCATGCTCATTTCAGCGGACTTTTTCTGGAGTTAATGCAGACAAAAGTACGTTCAGTTTCTTTCCTGATGGTGTCTGTGTAAGGCCAGGAACGCATGGATGAGAAACCCCACCCCGGCTAAGTTTCCTCAGTTATCCAGCCGACCTGTGCCATGCTGCGGAGGATGGGGTTGGTTCCTTCCTTTCCCTTTGCCCTGCCTATGGTTTTCTACTGTAACACCTGTGTTGGCAGTAGCAGTCATGCAGCACACGGATAACTGGCTCCAAGCCTCTTCTCTGACGCTTATATAGGGGTTTTATGTGATCATTTTCAGCTCAAATTCTGAGCTGGTCTATCTCACCCTGAGCTGGACACAGGCTGGTGGACCTTTGTGAACTGACCCTGAGCAAAAGCCAAGCCCAGGCAGCGCGATGACTGTGCAGGATGCTGGCCACGAGGCCACCAGGGAGGGCTCTGGCTGATGTTAAGTAGGTGTTGAAAAGGTCTCATTTGTTTGGGGGAGTACATGGGCTGGCCACAGTTTCCAAAGTCTGGGACACCACACCCTCGAGTTTGCTTTTGCAAAGGCAGCAGCTGCACCGTCCAAGGCAAATGGAGTAAGATGCAGCTGCTGGGTCCAGTGGCAAGCTCTGCTCTGCCACTCCCTAATGCATCCCAGTGGCTGCCGCAGCTCCCGGCACTTTGAAAACATGTTCCTAACTCAGATATGATACACAGATTCTGGGCCCTTATCAAATGTTGATTTCCTTCAAATCATGGATACATGTTGAATAAATTGGTTCATTTATTCATTACAAATACATGAAATCACTGCTTGTTGCAACTCTATTCACTTCTAGTCTTGTCATTTATACTTTTTTTATGTCTACAACTCTTGAATGTCTTATCACATATGATGGGCTGAAGAGATTTATAACATGTTAAAAGCAAGGCTCTTTTTCAGGCAACCAGCTTGGGAAACAGAAACCACAGATTTAATTTCCTTTACTATGTCCTGTAACATAAAAGACTCATATTAGTTTTATGTTTATTTATTTTAAAAAAATTTCCCCACCTCTAAAATCTTTTCTGCCAAATGTTACATTATACTAAAAAACATCACAAAGTAGGGAACTGGAATGGAAAGACTCATACACTAACACTAAAACTTCCAAGGGCTCTGCTCTTGTACTAGGTCTCTTTCAAAATTAAATAGACTCGTAAAGATTATTGAACATTCACTATATATTTAATTTCCAAAGTTCTGGAGTAAATTATCCAGTTTAACACAGCAGCTGGAATCTCAGTCTCCTGAAACTCATGAAGGGTTGGAGTTTTGCAGCTGTGCTTGTGACGTAGAAATTTTAATAACCTTAGAGAAACAAGAACTGAAGTTGACACATTCGAGTTGTAAATACAATTTGATAATTATAGTGTCTGTGATCTCATGTAATAGTTTTTCCTTTGCAGTGCAACTTTTTTGTATCAATGTTTTCATGTTGGCTCACAGCTTTTATTTACATATTCTGATGTAACGAGAAAACACTACAAAGTCTCTGAAAATATTTTCCTTTCATAATTATGGGATGCTATAATTTAACCCTTATGAGATTGCAAACACAATTTGTTTAATTTCAGAAAAGGAAAGATCTTTTTATAAACTTTTTTACTGTATATAATGAATGCTGCTTGTAACCTGTTAGAAAATACAGTCATGCCTCGGTGCACTGCGACTTCTCCATTACGACCTCACTGGATCGCAACAAGTTTTCCCTGTGAATCTGCCTCAGTGATTGGCGGAGTGCTCCCGCTTGCCATGGCATTTATAGTTCCGCGGTGCCATGCAGAAGTCCCTGCCCCACTCCTGTATCTCCATGCTCGATCCCTACAGTGGAAGGCTCACGCTATGGCATAACCCAGGCGGCCGCTGACACCCAGCGCAGTATGGCCACAAGTCACGCCGTCCCCTGTTGCTCTAAACCCAGCCAGGGGATTCACCTCCTCTGGGCACGTGTTACTGTTTCCATGGCTACAGACGGGGAAGGTGATGCGGTGTGTGCCCAGGGACTGCGCGCCCAGTGCAACTGGTAATGACATAATCCCAGGGAAAGTGCCCCATGAAAGTGGAGCTGGGCTGACCATGGCAGCAGTGGAGCAAGCACTGTGTGCTGGGACGGGGCAGCGTCGAGATGTGCCCACACCTCCACAGCAGCTGCTGCTCCAGCAGGAGGCTTCTGTCCCCCCATGACCTCCCCCCACTGCAGCAGNCATTTTAGCAACTATAGTTTTATTTAGTAGAAAGCTGCAGCCCTTAATATTCCAGTATTCTGGAATGCTGAGCTCTAGGTTAAATTAGATAGATTATTGAATTTCCAAATCAGACAATGACTTTCCCTAATACTTCATTAATGTGATTATAATAATCCATGATACACTTTTTCTCCTTTTGCAGAGATCAAGAAAGAAGCTGTGCAGGTTATATGGAAGACCTCTTCCTATCCGTGGTTCACCTCTCTGTGGTTTCAATACTTTGCTTTTCATTTTTCAGTGAAAAGTGGTGCCCCTCACATGCACAGAAAATGCTGTGAAGGCAGACATCTCATGAACATGCAAATGAGCTCATGATTATGCAAACAAGCCCCACCTGGAAGCCACTGGGGTGGAGAGGGGAGGGAGCCAGGTTCCAGGAGCCATGTAGCCCATCCCATCCAGGATGCACTTAATGTGCATCCCTGCAGGGAGCGGTGGGGGCCCCCCAAGGAATGCAGGGGGAGAGCACCCAGGGGGTTGCAGGGTGGAGAGTGGGGCGGGGCAGCAGTGCCAGGGCGATTTGTGGGGGCACCTTCTCCAAAATGGTGTCTGGGGGTGGCAGTCCCAGCTCTGGCCGAGGCTTTGTGGGGGCATGCCTGTCGCACCTCACCTGCTGCACAGTTTGGGCTCCACCTCTGGCAGCCCTGGGAGGGGGCTGGACCAGCACACCTGGGGGCAGGAGGCTTGGGTTCTTCTTGTTCCCAGTCACAAGCCCAGAGGGAAACTGCACCTGGAACACGACTTTCCAGCTTCATCTTCCTCCACATGACTGGGGCTGGGAGCTAGTGGCCATGGACCATGGAAGGGGACTGGGCACTGTGGGCATGAGGGGTGGGGAAACTCTGGGATGAACCAGGGGAGTTGATTCCTTGCACATGCCAAGGCTGGGGAAAAAAGAAAATAGAAAAAAAGGGGGGAAAAAGAGAAAATTGTCAGTTTAATAGTCGCAGCATCCTGCCCCATCTCATCCATCCCGCAGCTGCGGTGGGGGCAAGGCAATGGGCAGGGCTTAATTGCATATTCATGAGTTCACTGTCTTCACAAGTCGTGGCTTTTGCGCCTGAGTCCCAGACCCATGAGCCTGTGATACCTAGGGGCTCACTGTATTTCTAAAAGGAATTATACAATCTGCTTACTTTACCAAAATGTCAGTTATGGAAAGTGATCATTATTATCTCTAAATCAGAGAAATCAAAGATATAATTTAAAGCTCTGTAAAATAACCCCCAGTTCTGAACCACTTGTATCCTCAGTAGTCTCCTCTGTAGCTGGAACTGCTGGTGATCCTCAGAAGAGAAACTACCATAAATCTTCTATTTCTTCTGCTATTTTCATTAATGTTGAATTATGTCAAGATGCATTTAGATAAAAACTGAAATACAATTAACATGCCTAAAAAGAATTTCAAATATTATGATGACTGAGTGATTTTTTAAAAATAGTGAACCAAACTAAAATTAGGACTATAAAAATATTATTTGAATTTTAAGATTATAATTTTATTAAACAATGTACATGTGCAGTTAGGTACCTGAAACACTTATTTCAGAGAGCCACATCCTACAGAAACCATAGGTCCAACCTTACCATCCTTTTTTATTGATTAAAGAGAAAAAAAGGTTTCATCTTTTTCCTAAAGCTTTCTTTACTATGCCCACATTAAATAGAGGCCTTTAAAAATATCTAATGATTTCACCAGTATTTATTCCTGGCTTTAAATAACATCCATCCAGCTCACACAATTTGTTATGTCCCTTTTATTTGTACCTGATGAGCTGATGAAACTGAATTGTTCTTCTGCGGTCTGGATAGTTTAACTCCTCTCAGTCCTAAAATCCTAAAATTTAAAAAAAAAAAAAAAAAGGAATTGTCCAAATTTTCCAAGTCATATTACTATAACAGAAAAGACTTAGATATTCAGACATGGATTTAGATGTCTAAGTCAGACAACTTTATTTTTGCACTGGAGAAAGGCAATGGTAAGAGTGAGCATTTGCCATTTCAAAGATCCACCTTCATTTAGATGCCCGTTATTAGGCACACAGATGAAAAGCCAGTGTTCAGCAGCGTATGTTTTCTGACCCTGCAAAAATTGCCATGGCGATCACCTGGCATGTTTTATTTTAGAAGATAGAGTGTCTGGTCTACCAGGTAAAAATGCATAAAGAATTCAACTTGTTTAACATTCTTGCGGCTATTACACTTCATCTGCTTCATCTTTGGATCAGGTTGATGATCCTTTTCCTTGACTAATATGCATGAATGATCACCAAAAACCAGGGGACCGATTATTGCTCAAGAAACGAATTCTACTGAGAAGGAGGACAGAAGTTATCCTCTATATAACAAAATTTCCCCAGTTTCCTGAAAACTCCATAAATAATTCAAGGTTGTGGGTTTTAGTTAGCTTTTGAATGCAACCTCTAAGCAGGCAACTTACATTACATCTGCAGTTAGGTCATTATTCTGTCACTTTAGAAACTTGGACAGTTGTTCAAGAAAAATCAGATGACTTAGATACTACTGTGAAATCATCCAATTATTCCAAAAATGTTAGCAGTTATTTTGGCACCCTTAGATGTCACTAAGCCAAGAAAATGTCATAATTGAAATACACTTGAAATAAACTGACTTGTATTTTGTGCAGAACCCAGGTTAGTTTCACAATACCTCTTGGAATAGTCATCAGTTATTGAGAAAAAAGCTTGTAAATTTCACTTCTTAAAAACTCTAATTTAGAAGACAAGGAAGTCATCAAAACATAAAGATCTTGTTGTTTAGGAAAAAACTAGTCCAGTTTATATGAACTGTAGATCTTTTCTGTAGGAATTCTAGGTATTTACATGGCCTTATGTTGAAGTTTGGTTGTTTTGTAAAACTTTGGCAACTTTTCCAGTGCCATGGGAAAGCTTCTCTCACCGGGTACCCATTGGACTACTGCGCCTGACACCCGAGACCATGTTCTTAATCATTGTGGGCACAAGTAGGATCTTGCTGCTTCTGGAATTTGGCATCAATCTGTATGCTGACAACCTCATCTGGGAAGCATACCTCTTCTCAGAGGAGACTGACTGGCTTCCCAGTGCTGTGATTCTGCTTAAGCAGCCAATAAATGCCTGTGGAAAAAACAAGTAGGTTGCAGTATCTTCTCTCCCCTCACAATATTCAGTACTTTGTGGACTACAAATATGGGAGTAAAGGGGAAGTTTCTTCCAGAACCTTCTTATCTCAGATAACCTCCTTGCCTCTGATTTGCTCTAACCTGTTTTTCTTATCCCAATGGCTCCTTGTCTTTAATCCTTTCTGCTTTTGATTTCTTGTGTACATATTGCATGGGCAGGGCTGTGCATGAGACAATACGTAACTACGGTTGCTCTTTACCTTCCCAGGAGCATGTAATGATTCAGATATATAAAAATAGGTTTCCCACAACTTTCCTGACAAATCACATCTTACTTTAGCATGAAACAGATCCACATGGAATTACAATCTACCCAGCTACAGTGGGGTGGAGTTCTATGAGTAAAGACCAGATATACCAGGATTCATGGCATCACCACACACAATGAGGTCCTGAAAACAATCCCTATCTGGTGAAGGATGCAAAATACATTATGATGTTAAAGAAGAGACAAGCTCCTGTTCACATAGTAAAGTGATTTCACTGTGAGTTAATTAAAAATTTTTCCATTTCAATTTCAAACTATTGCTTCCCATGAGCATTTTTCTTATGTCTATGTCCATAAACTGCAAGACAGGTTCAGATTATCCTTAATCCTCCCATGCTTTGATCAAAAATATTTTAATTTAAAAATCTATTCTACCTATTAATCTAGCAATGTGTATTTTCCAACCTCTTGTTATGGAATACTAAGTCTTCACTGATTTTTAACCTCACTTGGGAACCACTGACTAAACAGTCAAATAAGGATCCAGATGTCTTCAGACAGAAAGTCTGAATAACACGCATTTTTCAACTTCCACTTCTGTTTTATTGAGGTCAAATGAATGAAAACCCTCATAAATGCCACCCTTTCAAGAAAAAAACCCTATCTTTAGCAGCAAGAGATGTGGTAAAAGCTATCATATTGTAAGCATTTTTTTCCACCTCCTATGACATAGACAACAGTACCTTACAGAAAAAAACCCACTTTTGTTCTGTTTTTTTCGTGTTCATATACAGTCAATTCTCTGGATTCGCGGATTATGGGTCTCCCGAGGGTCCCACAGAACCTTTAATCTACAAATACTGGTCGGACATTAATATGGCAAATTATTGCCAGAAACATGGCAACTTCGGTGACATCTCGTGCTTCTTATGGGCAGCAAAGAGTGTGGGAGTCAGGGTTTTTTCCCTTTAACTGCAGCTGGCCAGCACTGGTAGGAGTCCTTTGCCTCAGACTATGAATATCTGCACTAGGTCTTGAGAAAGACATGGTTTCACCATTAAAAATGAAATTAAAATAAATGAAATTAAAATAAATGCTATCGGCTTTTTAAGAACATGTCTGCTTCTATTACTGAGCCCTCAACATAATCTGGATATATAATGACAAATATTTAACTGCAGATTTAGTGTTCATTATTTCAAAAGGGAGAGACTTGCTAGCAGTTACCATGTAGTGACATCTCGCATCACCTCTTTCACTAAATTTAGAACAGGAAATGATTCCATTAGCTGACACACCAATCCCATGAGCACTTCAAGTAGCGACTGCCAGTGAAAGAAGTGGCCTTGCCTCACCCCCATCCCTGCAGCCGCCTGCTCCTGCCCCAGAACCATCCTCCACTCTTCATGCAGGAGCACCCTGCATGGTCCCTCATCTCCTGGACTGAGGCACAAACACAAGTGAAATCTATCCTTACACCCGACCCCAGTTCACTAGGTGGGCACACAAGTAGCTGTGCTGGTACAAAGTAGGACATGATGTGAAAAGGGGAGAAAGAACTATAGAAATGGACCACCGGGTAATTTATACTTGCTCTGCCTGGGGAATTTGTTACTTGCCCTTCTTAATGAATTTGCCCCTCAACTTTCTATACAGTTTTCAATGGTAATGGCTTTTCATTGCTTATTTTTCTGTGTAGAAAACTTTGTGAGGACTTCCTCACTTTTTACACGTATCAAGTACTCCTGTGGGAATCTGCAGCATCTAAGATGGTTATACGGAATAACTCACATTAATATTTGATATTTCTGAAGATAAATATCAAACATATTACTAAGACAAACCTGGATAGATTTCCAGGTTTTGTAGCTAAAAACGTGTTTTATTTTTGGCAATCATTATTTGAAATGCTTGTGATATTTTCCTAGCACATTTTCTCCATCCAGTTGAGATTCCCGGTTATTTAATCCTCATAACTGTGCCTCTATTAATCCCCATTTATTGATTCATCTGTAAAAATGTTATTATCTCTCATTCTCAATCAAAGTAATAGTTTAATGAAGCAATATTAGCTCTGATCTGTCTATTTCATTATTACTCAAATAATTTAACAATGGTGAGAATGTTCAGGGTGACATACCAGAGACAGCTGTCAAACTTCTGACTAAATATCTGACAAATTTTGGCATAGGAAAGTAGAAGATCTTTAATCAACAAAGAGCAAAGTAGTACTTCTTTTATTTTTTTTTCTTTCTTTTTTAAAGAAATCATTTTTTCATTCAGAAATACTCGTTATACTTGGAGAAGAAGTCTCTTGCACTCAAACATAGGGTTGGGAGGCAGAAGGGACAAATGATCCCTTTGTTTTGCTCACACATTTTCTGTAAATCACGTTTCCTTGTAGGTCATTGTTTGCAGAGTGAGAATCATCCTTTCCCTGTTTGATCTGATGTTTTGACACTGGAACATATTTTATTTCCTTTTCTCATTCCAAAATGAAATCACAGCAACAAGATCTGTAGATACTGCCTTGCCCACATCTTGTTAGTGCGTGTTCAGAGAGTAGCTTGGGTAGCTTCTCATTCAACTCTTTGGTCTCTTGTGCTCTCTGTTACAAGATCTTGTCTGAACCTACTGGAACCATGAAGAGATTTTCTCTCCTGCTCTTTGAAAGATGCCAAGTTACAGTCATTTACTGTTATCAAGTCACTAGAAAGAAACCAGGTCATCTTTATTCCTATCCCAGCTCCACCCATTTGCTTGCAATTACACTGTTGTAATTCAATCTCCAACAACATTTCTGACAACCATATGCGTCAGAGATATTTATGCACCTTAGGAAATGCTCCCTCCTCTTCTCCAAACTGCAGTCAGTCAAAAAATGTAGGTCTTGACTAAAGTGCAGAGCACATGAAACTCAAATGGTAGTTGGTTATGTGATAGTTATGTGTGCCTCAGCAAAGGAATATTTTTCATGTTTCAAGCAATAGGGCAAAATACCCTGGAGCTCTAAGTTATAAGGAAACGTGAGCATCTTTTAGATTAAAATTGTTTGACCAGGGTAGTTCCCGATAATGCCGATAAATCACTCACTGTGCCTGTGCTATAATCTGTGTTATGGACAGCCTTGAGTAGCCATTGCCTTTTCCTTTAGGAAAACACTACTGTAATACTTTGAATATCTTGGGGATTCAGTTCCGAGATACTGCCACGAAATGTGAAAACTGCAAAATAGGATTTATACACATATAAATGCAGCCCACCTGCTGCTCCGCCCCCTCAGCCCCGGGGCGATTGACACTTGCCTGCCCGGGGCAGGGGTGCTCCAGGCACCTTGCCTGCCTCCGCTGGACATGATGGGAGAGCTGGGATGCATTCCCTGCCCTGTCCTGCACTGCCATGCCAGGACGGGCAGGAGTGCCGCCGCAAACATATCCTAGGAGAAAACCCACAAAGGAGTGAGGATGTGAAATTCGAAGTGCGAAATAGCAAGGCATTACTGTATTGGAAAATATCTAGATCCTGCAAGAAACCAACAGCTGTGAGAAAGCTTTCACTCGGTCATATTTGCTAGCGAATTCCAAACCTTTAGCTGTTCTCCAGTGCAAGAGGATGAAGAGGAGTGAGCGTAACATCTAGCCAAGTGTCACGCCAGACTTGCTTCAGTATTTGAAAAGAACTAGTCCCTGGTTTGCTCAACAAAGGGCTGAGCAACATATGCCTGTTTTACCTGCAAACAAAATGAACCAATAACAGTTAAATACTTTTCCAAGATCCCTAAGACAAGCTTTAATCTTCATTTCCCTGCTCTGGCCCTTAATCTATCTGTAAATAGTGTACCTGAAACTATCAATACATGTAAGTATTTGGAAAGATTATCCAGTTTACACTGACAACAAAGTCAGTGGAGATACACAGGTTCAATGGACCTAAGCCAGGAAAGACCGGGGTGTTTCGCCCACACAATAGTGCCACACAGATGAACTTCCTTTCTTCTTTCACCAGCAATATTTAAGATTGCTGCAATGATCATGGATTTGTCCAAACCAACTGAATACCATTACTTAACAATCAGACACTCTCTTTTACTTCTTGTGAATCATAGTGACTAAATAATTGAAATAAATTCAAAAGTAAATTTAAAAGCATTTTTCAGATTAAAGTAAATGTTTTCAGAAAAACTATTTGCTCAGGACAGTCACTCAAGGGTACTTCTCATTTTAGGTTTGGTGAATATGCATAGTTGCCTTTATGGGCAATAAACTAATTTTGTTTTTACATTGCAGAAAAAGTTGATGAATTTCTGGGTTTATGCTGCTAAATAATTAAAACCAAACCCAGATTTTTTAATCACAGTTATAATTTATTATTCACATATACATATAGCTAAAAGATAAGCACAAATTCACATAGATATTAAATACTGTACATTCTTCCCACAAGAATCAATACAACTTTTCTTGGTTGCAACTCAGGATAAATTTAAATTTTTACAAAAGTAAACTGAGAATAGAATCAGAATCAGGCATTAGACGTGTATATTGCAGACTAATAGAGACATATTATTATATTATCATATTATCGAATTTTAATTACATATTATATACTATATACTACATAAATTATACATTACATGCAGAGAGATATTTACAAGCCAAGAGATACAATCTCACAAGACAAGTCAGAAAGAGAATCCAGGAAGCAAGTTCCATTTCCCCCAGCAAATTACTTTTCTGTTGCTAGGTTTATTGTAGCTTAAGATAAGCACTTTCAAGATTTTTGGTTTCTAGCTATCAAGAGGGAAAATAAATTCTCATCCTACAGGAATGCTTGAAGACTCCTTTTGTCCCCCTAGTCACATCACCATAGCTTGAAGACAGAGCTGAAACATCTGCTACCATGATAAGATGAGTTACCAGGGCCTAAAGAATCTACATTTTTTATATTCTGACATCCTAATATTTCAATAGCTGTGCCTTTTAAAACACAAATATATTTTTAATGGAATGTTGGAGAACCAGTACACATAAAAGAAATCAGAAGGGTCAGTAAATTTAAAGTAAATGGAATTCAAGATATTTGACTATATTGAGAGAAATGCTGTTTTATTAGTTTTGCAGCAAAATGGCTATTCTCTTTCTGTCTTCATGTAAAAGAAAGGACCATTTTCTCTCATGCAAAAAGTAATTACTGGACTTTGACGTGTTTTCTTGGCAAAGTGATCAAGTTAGAATGTGTAAATCATAGTTTTGAACTTGGGTAGTTTGTGAAAAGACTTCATTAATCTATGGCAGGACTTTATTGCCGTTGCAATATGCAACTGCCACATGAACCATAATAAATCTATTGTCTCAGCAACATCTTGGGCATTAGAATGTCAGTCTGTACTCCAAAGTGTCAGTCTCTCACTAGAGGACTTCTGGGGTCTGTCTTCACCTCATTCAGAGCTATTGTCAAACTGACAACTTCACTGAGCTCAGAAAACTAACTCAGATTTACCATGATCTGAAAAGCAATCCTGTGCAATGCAATGATGGTGAGACAGGCTGTCCTCTGGCAGCCCATGAAGAGGGTCATGGTAGAGCAGATATCCACACTGCTGCCTGTGGAGACAGATATATCCTGAAGGTGTGGCAGCCTATGGAAAGCCCACACTGGAGAGGGTTCTCCTGACAGGAATTGCATCCAGTGGTAGACCCATGTTGGAGTAGGTTTATCCTAATGGAATGTAGCCCAAGGAGAAGACCAACAATTGAGCAGCGAAATATGTGAGGAGGACACGGCAGCAAAGAAGAACTGCCCTGCTCTTACCATGAGCCCCATGCGGCCCACCCGCCCCCCAACACCCCCCAGTACCACTCAGGGAGAGAATGATAAGAAGCTGGGAATAAACAAGTGAATTTGAGCTTGTGAAAAACAGGGAGTGGGAGTAAGGTATTACAGATTTTCCCTTTGTTTCTCACTGTCCAACTCTATGTTACTTGGCAATAACCTGAATTTTCCCAACTTGAGTTGAGTTTGTTTTGCCTGTGACAGTAATTGTTAACTGATGTCTTGCCTTTATCTCAACCATGAGGGTTTTCATGGTATTTTCTTCTCCTGCCTTGCTGAGGAGGATGAGTGAGAGAGCAGTTGGGTGGATACCTGACATCTGGAGAAGGCCAACCTATGACATACTCCAGGATAGTTTCTGTTACATTTTATAAGCAACAATATCTGTTTTCTTCTACAATATACTGCCACTTCTTAAGTGGTTTTAGTGCAGCTCAGATCACATTCTCACTCCACTGTGCTGCAAAATATGAAACTTGAGGACTGTGAAGACATGGCAGAGAGAAACACTGTCTATGATTTCTGGTTTATCTTGTCCGTAGTGACTTTAATCATTCATATAGTTACTATACCTGATACAATTTCTGGAACCAGGAGATCTCAGAAATTTGAAATCAAATTGTCCAGATTAAAGTATTTTAATACCATGAAAAGCAAACCTTGAAGACAACTCTTTGAAGATGCCATAAAGCTGAGTTAATATTTTAAAGAGCCGGTCACTAATTTAATGACTAATTAGTCCTAAATGGAAATATTTTTGTGGGTTAATATTTTAATGTACAGAACCACTGAATGAAATCAAAAATGTACATGACAGCAAACAAAGAAACCACAGCTAATAGTGACTAAGTAAAAACTTGGCAGATAAAAAAGATGCAAAGTACGCCAGACTGTATTGCCTGAAGACTTTGCAAATACAGGTTTCCTGAAGTTACAGGAAATTAAAAGGTTAGCCATTACACAACTTGTGGAAAACTTCTGTCAAGACCAGACCTCATGAAATGTCCTATGTGGTCCCTAAAGATCACATATGAATCTCAGAGTGTTGTGAATTTAAGAATACAGTAATACCTTGCTTCTGCATTCATTGCTCCAGTACATCACAGATTTTTTTTCTGCAAAGCACTTTTCTGTTTATTCTCCACTTTGTGGGTTTTTTTCACGTCACAAGGTCAACACAAGAACTGAGGCTGCTCATTGGCTCAGCAAACGTTTGCTCATGCGTACAGCGCTCCTCTTCCATGGCAGGGAAGGGGAGATCTGCCCACAGTGGCCCTGTGGCAGGGGGAAGACTGGCTGTGGGGTCCCAGCAAAGAGGCCTCCCACAGAGTCTCTTCTTCCCCTTTCCTTGCCTGCTTGCCTTTCACAAATTATTCAGGTGTTTTACCTCTACAGCCACCAAGTTGACTGACACGGGATCGTACCTCAGGGCACTATTGGCTGATCCTGCATCGAAGCCACTGACTGGCTCAAGTCTTATTTCACAGTTTTTTATATCGTGCACAAAGGAGTGAAGGGTGTGAAGGGAATCTCTTCTGCCCCTTCCCGCCCAAGGAGACCCAGGGAATCCGTGAGATTCCCGGCAGCCACATCACCGCCATGGGGAATCCTGATCTTTTGCTGGTGGTGCAGTGCCAACTCGTCTCTGTACAGTGCTGACCTGCCACATGTGGTGATGGAATAATGGGGCAAGACAGCATGGTGCCAACCTGCCGCGCATGGCAGCAGGGTGCTGACCCGCTCTGGTGTGGTGCCGACCTGCCACATGTGTGATGGGGTGATGGGCCCCTGCACTGTGGCCACAGCACCACTGGCTGATGGGGTCCCAGCATGGGGCGAGCAGTTATAATGAGCCATTGACACCATTATAAACCTTCCCCACCATGTAACCTCTCCAACACTCATAAGGGAGCATACTCTTGGCAATCCCCAGGCGAGCAGAAGGCATTGCCCCCCCAGCCCTGCGGGATGTGCTGGTCCTGCCCTGTGGGGCATGCCAGTCCCGTCCCCCAGTGCTGCAGAGACACCCTGCACATGTGCACATAGAAAAACGCCACAAAGAATCAAGGGAATACTATGATATCTTCACTGGAGAAGATACCGCCAAGATGTGAGGGAGCGAAACTCGATGCACAAAGAGGTGAGAGATTACTGTAATACCTAAGTCCTCAAAACAAACATTTAACTCCACAAATTACGCGTAGACTTTCTCCTGACTTTTTGAACAGGAATGAAGTGCGCTTCAAATACAGATGGTACTATTTGGGATTTGTTTACCCTGAGTAGTATAAGCATTCAGGACTCTGGTAGGTTTTAATTTAATCTTTGAGGTCATATATTTCAGATAATTATGTAACATCCAAACTCGTGGCAGAGCCAGCCTAGGTTTGAAGTTGATAGAAGATAATTTGCAAGGAAAAAAGTAAACAAGGAAACATTCCCCACTGCCAAACTAAACCTCCCAGACAAGTTTAGGGACGACAAAAAGGTAATTCTGGCAAAACAATGTTATCCAGTAACACAAAATATAATGGTTTCTATTATAAAAATATTTTATTCAGTTGAGTAATTCTAGTTGGAAAATCTGTTTTTTAAAAAATAAAATCAAGTTTTGTGAAAGACCTAGAACTTTTAGAAACACATTCCAAAATATTTGAGGAGACAGGTGCAGAAGGGTAAAAGAAACATTAATTTTGTGGCACTTGAGGGTATATGCAGTTTTTTAAAAATCTTGATCATCCAGTGTTATAGATTGTTTAATATTTAAAATTGTAAATTATTTGAACTAGGTAGAAACAAGAAGTGGATTTTCTGCATGGAACATTCAGAATGTCAGTCAAATTACAACTAAATGGCAGTGCTGAGATTTATTAAAACTCCTGTGGTTCACTTAGACAAAGAGCTTTCTGATACTACTGAGAATGACATATTAATGCAACTTACAACATTTTAAGAGATTAAATAAAAGATGTTTCGTATCAAATGACAGATGTATACAGAAAAAGTTGAATATTATATTTGGTGTATAGATGGAAAACCTAATTGCTGCCTACCATTTTATTGTCCTTTTCCATCAGACATACCACAAAGGATTTCAATGCATCCCTGGTGAAGATAACAACGCACTTGCTATGTGATGGCTCCTACCATGTGGAGTATCTGCTTCCAACCAGACACAAGAATTGTTGAAATGCAATTGACCTGTAGTAGATTGTCTAACTGCAGACAGCCTGTCCCAGAAACTTCCACTTGAATAGTACTTAGAATTCCGGTCTTCACCTCAGAAATAATTTATTGCAAAGACAAGGTCGAAAAGGAATGTGGTCCATGGCAGTAAAATCATAGAAGATGAAACTTCAGCAGAAAGGTCTTCCAGAAGCCTACAACAGTTTCCAAAAGTCTCTCCACACTCCCTGTTTCAGTCACTTGTAGTAAAGTGGGCACAGTTCAGCACTCCAGAACAGGGAATAAGTTATAGAGTTAAACTGGGGAAGGAAACCTCTTCTCCTTTGAAGCACCAAAAGCAAGTTGTCTTTCTCAAGACATGATGGCTTCTCACATTTTACTCTGCCTTTACACTACTTTTTTTTTTTCTTTTTACTACTTATTTTGCAGCTGGGATGCCCATACTTTGTTTAAAAGATACAGCAAAGCCACAAACAGAGTTAAGACAGGACAACTATGAACACAAATTTTCCTCTCAAGAAAAGAAAAAAAAAGTGTTGTCAGGAGTGAAAGGACCTGGTATGAAAGATAAAATCCTCTCCCTAGTATGTGAAAAATACACATTGTAGACCATACACTGGAAAAGTGTTCCCTGATAAAAAAAGAGATTCTTCTCTGTTACATAACCAGTTACACAGACCTAGGAAACAACAGGGGAATAGTAAAGTCCCTGGCTTTGTTTTAACACTTCATGCTATGATAAAAGTCTTACTACACTTTTAATGGGGAACTACTAGAGTCAGTTTCAACTTTCAGGGGTTAACAAGATTTCGGTAAGTTAAGTTTTTAAAAAAAGAAAAGCAAAATTGTGAAATGTTACCTGAATGAGAATTGGCATGCCAAGATCCACACAGACTTATTTTTCATGGACAAGTTACAACTCCTTTAAAAGGTTTATTTAACGTAAATACGAATGTCAGTACAATTTAAAGAGAGTGAGTGTCATAAAGAGAGATTTGAAAGGCTTAATTGTCCTTTCCAGATGTTCTCTTCAGATTGCTTTCCTTGGCAACTCTTCCTTGTAGTTTCCAACAATGTTTATTAGCACCTTGGTCTGGGCTTTTGGGTATATGAGCCTTTTCCTAATATACATTCAAGTTTTTTACAATCCAAGGATCATTGTCCTTCGCTTGGCCAAAAGGATATTTAATTTTAAGTAAAAACAGAGTGTTAGCAGCAGTGTAACAATGTCACAGACCAGCTCAGGCTGGAGGGCATCTCTGGAGATAGTCCAGTCCAAATGCCTGCTCAGAGCAGGGGCTGCTGCAGCAGGGTTCCCAAGATCATATCTTGACTTCTTTTGAACATCAACAAGAGTAGAGATTCCACAAGCTCTCAGGGCAACCTGCTCAATGTTTGATGACTCTCACCATAAAAAATCTTTTTCTTATGTTTAAATGGAAATTCTTGCATTTCAGTTTGTGTTCCGTTCAACTTTTACTCCAATGGGTAACAATGAAGGCTCTCAAACTCCACAGAATGGAGTGTTGCATGAACACATATGCAGGGGCTATAAAGGGGCTGATAATCTGACACACCAGAATGCTCATCCTGCTGCTGCAGACAATCATTCACTGTTCATATAAGAAACATGACATTTTGTTGAAGAAAACAGTATGAAAGGTTTCTCAATTCATTTAGTACCTAACAATTTGCCTTCTGCCTTTACCCCATTTTGGAATGTAAATAGGGACACTGAGCTGGAAAACAGCTGGACATGACATGCTGTGTGTTTGCAGGATGGCCTGCAACACAGAATTCAGTAGGGCCAAATAACAGGGTGAACATAAATATTACTTGTCATCAGTAATGATACAAGTATGGAATGCATATTTCATTAGTGAGGTGAGGCTTAGAAGTTAACCACGGAGATACAGTTGATTTTATCATTGATTTAATTGAATATCCTCACTGGACCTTCAGTAGGGAAGATATTACATATTTCTTTTTTTTTTTTAATTAAGAAACTACTACAGTCAAAAAGAAATCTTACTCTGGGTGTTGTATTTAGTATTTGACAACTTGTGTAAAAATCACAGTCAGATAGACTAAACCTCCTTATTTAATGATTACATATCTAAGAGATTTCTTTTACATATTGGTTCAGTTAACATTCAGCAAACACTGTGCTCATGGTACCCACACCTATATGCTACTTTCTGACAAGAGAATGTTAATAAGTAGTTATTCTATCAGAATGTTATCTACTCCAGCAACTCTTTTGTGAGATACAGAATTGTTGGTCAGGCACTAACTTTTAACAGAGGCATCCTCTTTTTCAAAAATTGAGCTCTCAACTTTGTGTCTCATATTACAGAATCACAGAATATTCTGAGTTGGAAGGGACCCACAAGGATCATCGACTCCAACTCTTAAACGGCACCACTGCCTCCCTGGCGGGAATTGAAGCCCGGTCTCCTGCGTGAGAGGTGGGGTCACTCACCACTGTACTAAAGTGGATTTTTTTAATATGTGCAGTTTTAAGATTACAATTTAGATCCTCCTCCCTTGATATGTTTAAATCCTGTTGGCATCATAACTTGTCTGCGTAATTTCCCTATCCTAAAATTTTTCACTCATTTATGTCTTTGTAATGCTGCAAGGAGACGATACACAGAAGGACTAATAGATTATTTCATTTAATCATTACTGTTACCATCAGTTAAAAAAATACTTATCTTATATTTTACTGTGCAATTTACATGAGTCATAACTAGAACACGATATATATAGAACAGATCATGAGTAGTTTTAGGGGAGGACTATATTTATATATGAAACAGAGAAGTGTAACCATTTTAACTGCTTTTTGTATCTCCAATTAGTTTCTGATGTATACAGAAACCTGCAACGTGGCAAAGAAGAAGACAAAACCCCACAAAATCCAGAGTCATTGAAAGTATCAGAAGGTTTTCTTTGCTTTGCTTTTAGATCTATTAGATTCAACATAAAAGGTGTTATATTAATGTGATTAATTGAAACAGTCATTCCCCCAACTTTATGGAGGGAGAAGTAAGAACAGGACAAGCCTGTCCTGTCAAGCACCTTTGTGAAACAACAGCATCAAACCTTCACAACATAAATAAAAAGGCAAACAGTTGTTATGTCACCAATACAGTGAGCCCCCAGGTTTCACAGG
>WEKX01010407.1:0-12177 GCA_013390025.1 Pitta sordida
GGGCACTTCTCTGTTTCTCCCCTTGGGGTCTCTGAGCACAAGGGAGCAAAGGGACCAGTTTCTGAGCCCACACTGACTCAGGAAACCCCCCCAACCCTGAGAATCCGCAGGNCTGAGCTCATCCTTCCAACCAGTTCCTAACCCAGCATAAAATGCTTTCATCCAGTCCATGTTCTACGAGTTTCTCCTGAAGCTTATTGTGTGAAACCGTGTCAAAGGCTTTGCTAAGGTCCAAATACACAACATCCACAGCCTTTTTGTCGTCAACTAGTTGAGTCACTGGATCGTAAAAGGAGATCAGGTTGGTCAGGCAGGACCTGCCTTTCCGAAATCCATGCTGACTAGATCTAATGTCGTGGTTGTTTTGTAGTTGCTGCATAATAGCACACAAGACCATCCGTTCCATGACTTTGCATGGGACTGAGGTCAGGCTGACAGGTCTGTAATTACCCGGATCATCTTTCCTGCCCTTCTTGTGGATGGGTGTCAGTTGGTTTGGGGATTTTTTTCCCATTTCTTTTTTTTTTCCTCCATTGTATTTCCCATTCTTCCTTTAAGAGCAAACTTCTTTTGCTGAAATTAGAAGCCTTTGTGGGATAAACAATAAATTCTTCGGACAAAAAAGCCTGTTGAGCTCTTTGGTCAAATTGCTACTTGAAAAATATTGTTATTCTAGTCATAGAATTATAGAACAGTTTGATTTTGAAGGGACACTTAAAGATCATCCAGTTCAACCTCCTTGCAATGAGCAAGTATATCTTCAGCTACATTAGATTGCTCACAGTATCATCAAAACTGAACTTGAATGTTCCCAGGGATGGGGCATTTACTGTTAGTCTGGGAAAGCTGTTCCAGAGTTTCACCACTCTCATTGTAAAACCTTCCATAATCTAATCTAAATCTCCCCTCCTTCAGATCAAAATCATTACCTCATGTCCTGTTGCAATAGGCCTTGTTAAAAGGTTTGTTCCTTTTTTTCAAGGCATCCTGTACTGAAAGACTCCAATAAGCTATCTCCAGAGCATTCTCTTCTCCAAGCTGAATAACTCCAACTCTCTCAGTCTATCTCCCAAATGAGGTGTTCCAGGCCTCTGCATCATCTTTATGGCCCTCCTCTGGACCTGTTCCAACAGGTCTATGTCTTTCCTGTTCTGGAGACCCCAGAGCTGGATACAGTACTCCAACTGAGGTCTAATGAGAAAGGAGAAGAGGGGCAGAATCACCTCCTTTGACATGCTGTCCACATTTCTTTTGGTGCAACCCAGGATGCATTTGGCTTTCTGGACTGCAAGCACACATTGCTGGCTCATTTTCAGGCTCTCATCCACCAGTACCCCCAGGTTGACAGGGCTGCTCTTGATTTGTTTATCCCCCAACCTGTTTGGATACTGGGGTTACTGACCCCAGTTGTGCACCTTGCAGTTACCTTTGTTGAACCTCATGAGGTTCTCTTGGGCCCATTTCTCAGGTTTGTCCAGGTCCCTCTGGATGGCACCTGTGAAGAAAGATTATGTGCAGGTACCTGCAGGTACCAGGCTGTGGAAAGATTTAGTAAAATTTATTTCCAAAAGCGAAGAACATTACAGCACTAGCTGCAGCGGGCATGAAAATGATGTGACCTCTGTTTCTTCTCAGAGCTTTTTTTTATCATCTACTTGACTGCCCTGCTGCAGGCACCCTCAGGAATGTCTGAAAGAAACTTAGCTTCTCTTGTACCAGGGATTCAGTCTCTCTGGAACTTGTACCAGGGATTCAGTCTCTCTGGAATGCAGGAGGAGAAAACAAATAACACTTTCTGGGAAAGATGCCTCTTTCTCAGGCAGCAAAACTTCTTCAGTCACATACCCTTGCCTCCTTGAAATGAATTCTATGCTTACAGCATCTCATCCTTCAGGTGAGTCAACTGCACCACTTGACTTGCTATCATCTGCAAATTTGCTGAGGGTGTACTTGATCTCACTGTTTGTGTCATCAATGAAGACATTAAACATTACTGGTCCTAACAAGGACACCTTAGGGAAACCATGTGTCACTGATGCCCATAGGGCCATTGACCTGTTGACCACTACCATCTGGATACAATTGTGCAATCTACTCTTCACCACCATCAAATCCATAAATCTCCAATTTAGAGAGAAGGATGTTGTGGGGAATTGCATCAAATATTTTACGTCCAAAGAAACAACATGTGTAGCCCTTCGCTTGTCCACCAATGAAGTCACTCCATCATAGAAGGTCACTAGGTTGGACTTGCCTTTAAGGTACAGTATATCCTTGCTGCATTGCGACCCCTCCATTGCGACCTTGCTGATTTGCGAGGAATTTTTCTTGCAATTCTGATTCAGCCATTTGCGATGTTCTCTGGCCAATGCATGCGCAGTGCCCCTGCACCACCAAGGGGCAGTGCCAGCGCTCCCTGTGGGGTGGGACTGGCCTGGCCCCGCAGGGAGGGCCACAAGTCATGCTATCCCCTGTTACTCTAAGTGCAGCCAGGGAACTGACCCCCTCCCCGGGTGCGTTTTACTGTTTCTATGGCTACAGGCGGGGAAGTGCTGTGCCCCAGGAAAGTGGGGCTGGCCGCAGTCACGGTAGGGCAAGCACTGTGTGCTGGGATGGGGCAGCAGTGGGACATGCCAACTCCACTGCCGCAGCTTCCGCTCGCCCATGCTGCGTGGGGTCGGGACAGCACAGGCACCAGCACCGGAGCCAGAGGGAGGAGTCGGGGGGGGCAGTGCGAGCATGTGTGGTTGCAGCAGCCCAGCACTGGCTGCAGAAGCAACAGTGTTGCTGAAGAGAAGCCCAGGGATTCTCGGTGTAGGGGGGGTCTCCCCAGTCAGAAAGGGCTCAGAAACAGTTCCCTTTGCTCTCCTGTGCTGAGAGAGCCTGTGGGGAGGAGAGGAAAAGTGTCCGCAGTGCTCCAGAGTGGCTGGGGGTGGAGCAATGGGCATGGCCTGCATGCATATTAATGACCTGCGCGTTTTTGCGAATTCAACATTTTACGAGGGCTGTGACATAAGCCATTTCTTGCAAATGAGGAGGTATAACTGTACTTACAAAACTAAAATACAAATATGCTGGTCATTAGGATGTAGCTTATGAAAAATACCACATAATTTGATGCCAATATATATGGTGTTATTGCTGTGCATGAAGGCAGATCTTCCAAGATGAGGTACAATTGAGAGGGATATTTTGTGATGCTTGTTCTACATGTAGTTCCTAGTGAGTCCCTTGCTGTTGTGTGAAAAATATATTATAATAGTTGTTTGTGAATATGTTCACATTGTATGAAAATAGAAATTCCATCTGAGCAATGAGTTACACGAGAGAGGGAAAAAGAAAGAGCAGTAGGATCTATGCCAAGTAATATCTCCTAAATCTTGAGGAGAATGACTTTCTAAGATTAATTCATTTTAAGCAAGAGGAATCACCTTGTTTTATGACCATGTAGTAATCTCAAGGTCTGTATATTAAGTTTTGTCATTATGAAAGGAGGTTTCTAAAGTCACATAAAAAAACATGACCTGTTAGAACAATCCAGTGCAAAAAGCCTATTTGCATAGATTGTGTTATAAATCATTCTTCATTGTGTGATTGTGATCAGTATGTAGTAGAAAAAAATAATCTTTTTGGCGGCCTATTCTTTTATGACCTTTTTCTACAGTTAAATTGCTTTACTACTTTGTTTTTTATCCAAGTTTAAATAATTTTTGCATCTTTGCTTGCATATTTTCACAGGATTTCTTTTATAACACCGAAACCTTGAAAAGTAAAGGGTTTTTTCATTCTTTATAGAACCTTACATTTGCATTCATGCATTAATGTTTCAAACACTAGATGGGGTTTTGACTCAAATTGCGGGCAATTACTATTGTCCCTAAATCTTCTGCACCCCTGGCCTGGGCTATAAATTATAACCCAATGGGAGGCAAACCAGTGCTGCTAAGCATGAATAGTCCTCACTTTGAGCTCCTTTTCTGCTACAGTGTGCCTGAGCTGTCACAGATGTGGGAGTGATTTGGACCACCATAAAACTGTCACTATGTCCTGTTCCCTTGAGTTACTGCCTGATACAACTGCAACTGTTTCTTTCTGGTGTTTTATATCAAAGGTAGAATTCAGACCTTTTTAAGCAAAGAGTATAGTTGTTTGCAGTCTTTTTGGAAACTTGATTTTCACTAACTCTCGAATGATTTGCAAGTATAGTTCTAGTCTAAAATGTGATGACAACACAGCGTTGTAATTTTCCTTTATGTGACATGAGATCAATTTACACCCCAATTTTTTTCACTCTTCATTGCTTGAAGTACTTGAAAATATTTTTCTCTGCCAGGAAGTGCAGATAGCCTCTGTATTTAAATACCCTCTGTATTTAAGAGTGTTGCCAGTTACCAAACTTCAACAGTGTAAGGAACACCAGATGGAGAGCATAATAACTTTTACTATCTCGGTAGAAAGCCAAAAAGCATCAAACTGTCTGACACACGTCCCCAAGAGCACACAGAATGATCCAATTTTTTTCACTAGAGAAATTTGAATTTAAGATCTCATTTGACCCACAAAACATGAAAGGTGCACTTGTACATGTACAGTTTTTAATATAAAAATGCATTTGCAGGAACTTCTTCAGATCAATACATTCCAGGATCTATAACCATAATAATTTAAAAATAAGTATTTATAATACTTCTTTCTTAAGAATCTCTGGTATAAAGTACTCTATTATTGAACTGAGTAAGTCTTATCTTTCCCTTAAGTGCAGAATCTTGAACTCTTCTTCTGCTGACTGTCAAACTAAATGTCATTTTTTCTGCATACTGTGATTAACAGTGTGCAGGCCTTTGAAACTTTGAGCTAAGCTTTTCTAAACATATCAGTGAATGATTTTTCTTTCTTTTTGTTCCAGTGACATGACCTCTGAATCAAATCATGCAAGGCTTGCCTTAAAATTAGACTCTAATGCTTTGAGAGCAAGCCAGCAAGAGATGTGTAAATTATGCAGAGAGCAAATCCCAACTGTGTGTCGTTTACTTGCACAACAAGCTCAACTTTAATTAAACCAGGGTCTAAGATCCTTTGCCAAGTTGCTTTCAACACTGATTTTACAGTTCATAGAGCAACATCCTCACCTATATGAAAACCTTTTTAACCCTTCAAAAACCTGTCTGTGATATAAGGTATATGATCAAAGGCAGTCATAATTCAGGCGCTGAAGGAAGCACTCTTTGATAAATATATTTAGCACATTGCAGACTTGAATCTAAAGATGTGGATTTTTAGACTTCTTCAGTGTAACAGGCATAATGATTGACGTGATCTACCACTCTAGTGTTGGTATTAAATCTATGAGACTACTGCCTGCTAACATCAAACTGGAAGGATTAGAAAGACATGACCTAAAGGGAACACCCAGGACTTGGAAGTGACATAAATTCTCATAACTGAAGAACACTGAACCTCCCATGTGAACTGTGAAGGTATTTCCCAGTGAGTGGAATCCATTCTAGGGATGCACATTATGGTGTGAATTCTTTCCTCCATGAGCAAATAAAATATTAATCCATTTTGCTTATATTCTACAGAGCTATATATTTCAATTCTCTTACAGCTGCCAGCTAGCAACTGTGACTGTTTCCTTTCAGAGGGATTGTGGTTGCAATAATTTATATTCTAGTGTGCTAACTATTATTTCTAATAATTGTAGGGGGTTATTTCCAGTACTAAAATCCAGTGTTGTACCTAATAGTAAGGTCCATCTAAAATACTCATTTTAATGAACAAGAAATTGAAAAAAAATTATCACCTTACAAAATATAGTGATGATTAGCTGTAAATGGTTAAACTTGGCATGTGCTGTTAGTGGTTTGGACTTAATTCAAGAAAATCAAAGAGAAAGCAGTTTTAAAGAAGAAATGCAAATAAAGATTGGAAAGATTTTCCTTTTTTAATTATGTGGGTTTTTAAAACCACTGTACTAGCTCTGATAAAGCATTTCCTGCCTTAAAGACTGTTCAGAAACAAAACTAAAAACTGAAGTGTGTATGCCAGTCAACATTTTGGGAGTGTGGCAGGAAAGGCTGTGTTTTGTTTTGTGCTTTATTGGGGGGGGGCGGGGGGAAATCACAGTGTTTTGTTGTTTGGGGTTTTTTTCAAAACTAGACACCCCTATAATGAGCTTCAATAGGTTCTATTTGGTCACTCAGTTAATTTCAAGTTTCTGTTAGACCTCTATTGAGGATTGGGACTTGGACTTTTGAGTCAAGAGAAATTTTGGCTGTTGACAATCTGTTTTAAAGATGCTATTGTATGCCTAATACAGCCGATTTTGTTTCTGTTGTTGGATTTTCAAATCCTTTTATTTATTAGATATTTAAAAAATAGTTTATGCTTCAAAAACGGTTTAAGCTTTAATGACTTAATTTGAATTAAGCAATTTCAAAAATAGTTTATGCTTCAGACCTTTCGAATTAAGTTCTCTGGAGCTTGGTGATGGTTAAAATTGCAAATTGCTGTGAGTCCTAGTCATTGAGCCGAAAGCCATTATCTGATAGTGTTATTTCTAGTGCACTGATCATATACAGATTTAATGCATGTCACCATATATTCTTATGCAAGATTTCCCTTTAGTGCAATTTCTGGAAATATAAGCAATAATTTAATAGTAAATGTGTGTAAATATTAACGCCTGGTTCAGATGATATCTTCACCATTATCTACGCCAGGGGAGGTTTAAACTTAATGTTAGGAAGCGGTTTTTCACAGAGAGAGTGATTGCACATTGGAATGGACTGCCCAGGGAGGTGGTGGAGTCGCCATCCCTGGAGGTGTTTGAGAGAAGACTCAATGAGGAGCTTAGTGACATGATCTAGCTAGGGGGGGTAGGACTGGATGATCCAGTGGGTCCCTTCTGGCTCAAAGTGGCCTGTTAGACTGTGAGGGAACTAGGTTTGTGTTTACCGTTCTGGGATGTGCGTTCGGTCTCTGTATGGGTGTTAGATGGTGAGTTGGACTAGATGATCCTTGTGGGTCCCTTCCAACTCATAATATTCTGTGAATCTGTGAATCTTTGTGCCAGTTTCTTCTCTAATTCCTGTAAGACACTCAATGGCTTGCTTAAGTTATATGTTTGTGTTGGTATTTTAAAAAACTCTGTATGGCGTGGAGCAGTAAGTAATAAATATTCTACTGGTTCCTTTTAATTTTCAGCTCCTGGTCATGCAGGAATTCAGCGGTTGTTAGTTCTCCACTAGGCACCATCTGTTTTAGTGAAATTTTCACTTTCTTTTTGTTCATAAACTTGCTATTGATAATTGTGTAAATATTAGACATTGAGATAAAGATTCAATATTGAGATATCAGATGCATAAGCACAGTCTCTACAGAGACTTCATGCCCTTTTGGTTCATTCTGAAGGACTGCAAAAATTTCCATATCTTTTTTCGAATTCTTTATTTTCTAGACCTTTTAGTAGCTTCTCTTTTTTTTGCAGGCATTATCTGATTTTGTCATGAAATCTACTGTAGTCTCATCATTGTGTCTTACACAAGTCAAAAAACTTGCCATGGTTTCCTTTTCCAGCATCATATATGTAACCCTTTTTTCCCTACCCCTCATCCAAATTTCATGAAATATTCTTCACTCTTCTCACTGTAATTTACAGGGCAACTCATCTGGATGTAGTGCATAATAATTCCATTGCTCTCAGTCGTGCAATATTTTAGAAGATTACTGAGTTTTCAATCTTACGAGTCCTGGATCTTGAAGTTTGAACAAGTATTTTTTGGTGGAGTGTACGAAGTTTACAGATGTTTCAACTACGTAGCTTGTTTCAACTTCTGAGTTCTCTGGTTTTCTTGATGTTGCTGTTTCACTCCCTACATCCTCCTATTTGGTCTTTTTGGATGGAACATCTTTTCTTCTGATATTAATTTTTGAGGTATTTATTGTAAAGTAGCATTTGAATAAGGACTTCTAGTACTTTATAGAAGTTTTGATTAAGATCAAACTTACTGTCTAGAGACATGTGACAGGTTGGAAAGCCTACAGCTGCCTGACTGTGGGGAAGAGATAATTCTGATTGTCTCATATGTTCAGATCACCAGAAAGACAAGCTAGTTAAAAGAAATAGACAAAGGTGTAGGTTAATAGTAGGAAATGCAAATAAAGCAAATGTGTGGAAAATGTATCAAACTTCTTAAAAGAAGCTCCATCTAGCATGCGCCAAAGAGGACTACCATTAAAAACCTTCTCTTGCCATTCTTTAAACACTAAAGCTCATGTTTGGTGATATGTAGTCTACAATAACATCAAGCCATCAAAAGAGTAAAATTTAGGTCAGGCATGTATGCAATATCTGTTACTTGAGATTTCTACAGGGAGATTCACTAATTATGGAAAGCACACAGCTCTGTTCTTCAGGGCTCTGCTTCTAGGACACTGAATTCCAAAGTGAGACCTTGGTGAGGGCCATGGTCTTGTTAATCACACTCCAAAAATGAAAACAAAAACCATACTGAAAATTTCAGAAAAGCCAAGGGTGATTAAAATGGTTAGAGGGCTAGCAAGTGTAACATAGGAAGAGATACTGAGAGAGATGGGGTTTACAACCTGAGGAAGAGAAAGCTAACCAGGGATGTAATTGTAATTTTCAGTTAACAGGAGGGGGAGGAATGTTTTAGAGGAAAAAAATGGATTTCTCTTGGAGGTGTGCACAGAGAAAGGACAAGTAGCAGTAAACACTTGGCTGGACATACAGGGGGAAAATATGTTCCCTGTGAGTGTTCAGCACTGGACCAGAAGCCCAGGGGTGTTGTCATCTCTACCATTAAAGATTTGCAGAACTTGGCTGGACTTGATCTAGCCTTGCAACTTGATCTAGCTTTGAAGATGCATCCAAACTTGTAAATTGTCCATTTTGGCAGGTGATTGGACTCATTCACCTTCAGAAATTGTTCTCAGCTTAAATTATTTGTTGATTTTATGAATTAGTACTAAAACTTTTACAGGATATTTGATTTGAAATAATATGGTTAAAAGTTCAAAATTAATGTGGTATACATGTACATAGAACAGGTTTTAAAATGTCAGCTATTGTGTGTAAACAGAGAATAATTCCCAAGAGATTGTTTTTAATTGGATCTTGTAGACATTTTTCTTGGTTCCATTGCTAATTGATATTTTTACCTGCCACCCTATTTTATCCTTCCTCCCCAAAAGAGGAAAATATTCAATGGCTGGTGAGGCAAAAGAGAAATTTTTTTCTTATTTATTTTTCTTAGTTAGCAAAGACACATAAATTTAAACAGTATTAAATTGTAAAAGATATGATGTTACCAAGAGCAAAAATGGTTGTGGGTCTTTGAAAACAAGAAATGTCAATTCCTGCAGTGTGAAGTAAAACTCACACCTTGTTTCTAATGAAATATCTTGTATAAACTAAGAATAATATGTAGAGAATAGGAATGAAAAGACCTACACAAACTTGGTGGTTGTGAGTTACTGAAAGAGAACTCTCAAGTAGACTTACTTAACTTTCTAAAATTATTATTCTTTCAGTAAACCTTTTTTAGCCTTATTTTATTTTGCTGTCCTCATCAGTGTTTAAATATTTAATTAAATTAATGTCGTGCCATTCTTGCATTGAGAGCTCTAACCTGTTTGTTTTCCTACATCCCATGTTCCTCCTGAGCTGTGGACTAGGGAAGACTGTGACTGGAAGTGAGCTTAAGGGCTGGATCATACTCCTTTCCTACTCTGCCTGAGAAAAAGCATGCTGGTCTCAGGGCAAAGTATTCACTTTCATTCAGTTCTATTAGTTGTAATTGCCTTTGTTACATTGAATAACTGTACTGCCCTTAAAGGGAAGCTATGTTTGAAGAGACTGCTTTAATCCATTTGTAAATTCATTATCAGTAGGAAAAGTGGGCCTATCTGAAAAGGACAATAGAAAAGAAAAGAATTTCTTGGTCATTTGTGAGCAAAGGGAGGGAACACCAGAGATCAAGGAAAGGATGCATGAGAAGCATTCTTTCTCCAATATTCTGCTTAGGGAAGAGGGAGAAAGCCTCCTGATTACATCATCTCTCTTCCTTCACCTCTTAAATATTTTTTGGTTTACAATTCAAGCAGTAATAGTCTCATTTTAGGCTGCCAGACATTTATTTGAAAACTAGAATTAAGTTGTCAGTTTTAATACTTCTTTTTTTCATTCATTTAGTTCATTAATAAAAGAAGGGGAAAAGGGAGCAGAAGAGAACACCCTACCAATTATAATTACTGGCAGAAAGGTCCTTAACACTTTTACGTGAACATTTTTATACTTTGCCGTTACAATCTATAAAAGGAGAGTGAGTTAACTCGGGACTGTTCATTGAAGTGCAAGTTTTTCGATGAGGTGGGGTAGACAGGGGACAGACAAAATGCTGACATAGTTCTTAGTCCCTTTGCTGGACTTGTATGAGGGGAACAGATAGAGAGTTATCCACTACTCAGATAGTGTTAGCTATTTGTTACCTCAGCCCAATATGTGGAGTAGGTTTAAATATCCCCTAAGGACACTATCTGACATCTTTAGTGCATTGAATTAAACCCGAAATTTTATTGCCAGCAAAAGGAGGGGGAGAATGAGGAAGGGGGGGAAAAAATCCAAAACAAACCCACCTTCACAGTATGCTGCCTGTATCAGTAAAAGTTATGCCAAAAAAAAAGAATGCACATTTTTGCTATAGGAAAAAAATAATTAAAGTGACATTTTGTAGAAAGACATTTGTATTTGTATTGTTTTTATTTGCTTTAATTTTTTATTCATGGATCACCCTTAACCTTTAGGGTAAAAGGTATTTCACATTAGCATAAATATTAAGTAGATGCTATTTCTGCTACATAAAGAACCTTCAGCTAATCATTTTTCCATGCATTTAAATAGGAATATTAGAATGAGGGTAATTACTTTGGTTTTCCATGAGTGATCCATCAAGACATTGACTTTCACTGTATTTTGTTGCACAGATTAGTAAGTGTAGAATTAAATTACAAACCAGTGTTGGAATATTTGAAGTGTTTTGACAAGTTCAATGAGGGTTTTTCCTAACAAAATTAAAGTTTTATTTTTAAAATATATTCCCTTCTTATGAAGAGCTTATTTTGTCAGGAAAAGGTAAGTCAGATTGGATGACAGACGAAAGTTTTAGTTTTAAAATATGACCAGATATATGAAGGAATAACCTAAGATTAGTATTTAGAGTAAGAAAAAATAAGTTAGAGTTTATTTTAGAATTTGGCATTTCCAGATTTGTGTTGTTGCCATTATTTTATTGCACATCCAAGATAGCACTGTTGGCATTGGGGTAAGACAGTACAGATTGTTGAAACAAAGGCCGTTGTTTGTTACAGTAACAACTTCAACATCTGAGACTTTCAGATTTGGCTATAGTGATCCCCTGTTACTCACGGGCTGTTGGGTCTGGCCCGCCTCACGTGAGTGGTGAAATCTGCAAAGATAGCGAACCCACTACATAGTCGAGTACGCCATGCCCATAGCCACACCCCCTCCCCTAATACGAGAGGGGCTTGTTTCAGGTATGTGGCTGTGCTCCGCCGGGGCAGGGGGCGAGCGGTGAGCGGAGGAGTCCCAGCGCCACGGCAGCGGGAGGAGTCCCGGTGCTGCGGCTTGTCCTGGTGCCGCGGCTTGTCCCGGCAGCTCACAAGTGGCGGGGCTGGCAGCCGATCAGACCAAGGTCGTAGTAGGTTCTGCACATGCGCCAAGGTTACACAGCTCACAGAAAAATCACTCGCAAATACTGGCTCTTACAAATACCGGATCACGAATATGTGGGGGATCACTGTATTAACAAATAAAAACAAAGAAAAAAGTTTTTTTTCCAGTTTTTGCCTATTATACCCAGATAAATTTTATTTTCTAAGCCTTTACAAAAGGACTTGTAGGACCTTTAGGCTGGAGACACTGGGCAGCTGCGTGATGCACCCTTGGGTCCCCTGAGACGTACCGCACCGGGAAGCCATCGGACTGCCACCGGAGAAGTGCCAGGAGCTGGAAACCGGCTCAGACTTGTAGGATTTTTGGGCCACAGATGCCGGGCAGCCAAGACTTCCCACCTGTGGGTACTTGGCATGGCGAAGAGGGGCCTGCTTCCTCCCTGGGGCCCGGGTACGGGATAT
>WEKX01010410.1:343-10396 GCA_013390025.1 Pitta sordida
CAGTATCCTTTTATCAGACCTTATTTTTTTCATTTCACATAATGGACTTGTCATCAGAACTGTTTAATCTGAGAGACTATTAGCTTTAGTCTTTACTTACCCAAAATCAGGCTAAGGGAATATCCAATAGGTGCCTGGGCCCAAGCTAGACCATAGTCTGGGACATACACAGCCTCTGCTGTCCCATTGATGTAACCTCCTCCAACCCATGTGGCTGAAAAGGAAGATATGGAAAAGTCTTTAATGTACACAAAAAAGAAAAGCTCACACATTGTGTAATGAAATTGTAATTAATTATAGTAGTCATTTTTTATCACTTGTACTGCACAAGTGCCAACATGGTATCTTTCTATAAATGGCAGCCCTAATTTGAATTTATAACCTTAGCATATGAAAAAAAGAAGTCTGAGATGGGCTGAGACACTCATCAAAGTGTCTAAGTCTCTCTGTAGTCAGTGAACGCATGAGGGCTGAGTCCCCCACTACTTATTTACCATTACTGTTTTGTGTTAGTCCAAATGAAGGAGAAATGTAAGGGGGGTTCTGAAGAAAAAACATAAACATACATTAATAAAGTCATCCTATCTAGGAAAACTCAAAGAATTTTGGCAAGAGTTTAATGAATGCACCAATTACTAGGGCCTTCATGAAAAAAAATCCTTAAAACCTTGCTAGATTTTAAAATTTGTGTCACACGAAGCACATTTAGCAAACCCTGAGTTCTCTAAGTACCTATTTCTATATAGGGTTGTGGTCCTTTTATGTAAGTCCTAAATTTTGACTGATTTATTTTTGTGCTTTCTGAAGACATATTCCATGAGGGATATGTGCTATCTGCAATATTTCTGATTTTCTTTCTTTCTCTCTCTAAAAAGCAGTATTTCTAATATACCATTCTCTGACCCTTAATGAATTAATTCTCCCTTAATGAATTGATTCTCTTCCTTTAAGGGAAGTTTCTACATTTGAGAATTTTGGACATACAGTATAAGAGGAAAACTCCAACATGGAAATGTATTGTGATACACCTGCAAAAGTATTTCATAAAAAAATGTAATAAGGTTTATCTCTTCCTGTTTGCAGATTCCATGCAAAAACCTTTTGATTATCTCTAATGAGTAAGATTCACCTTGACTATCATATAAGAGTAGCTCAGGCTTCCTGTATAAAAATTTGCAACTGTTAAAAATGTATTTTCCTTAAATATTACTCAGAATTTTACCATATTCCACCATCATACAAGCAAACTTGATTTTTTGTTTAAGACAAACAGTTGGAGAAAAACAGAAATGAATAAAATTTAATAAAATAAGGCATTTCATTAAAATCTAAATGACCACTCTTTTCCAATTAACTGTGATATTTCCCAAGTATACCAGAGCGTATTTTGCTGAATTTCACCATGGCTTTAGAAATTAAGATCTCTGGCAACCAACCGTCCCCCTTTCAGCATATTGAAGTACAGGGATGGACCATTCTCTTGTTGGAAATAGTATAATGGACTTTTTTGAGGGATCTACATGTATAGAAAGACTTCAACAAAAGAAGTGACCCAAGAAGCCCTGTTACCCATTGAATTTTGGTTGCTGAGATCAATTATGTACTACAAAGATAAGAGGTGAGAAATGTCCATACGGGACAACCTGGGGAGACTGATCTTTAGTGGGAAAAACAGGGGTACAAAATGTATATAAAAAGTTGTCAGACATTTGAGATTTTCTGACTCTTGACAGCATGCATTCAGAGAGGTCGGAACATCATACTTTATTTACTAGAGTTCTTGAATCATAGTCATGAAATAATTGAATCATAGAAAAATTTGGGTTGGAAGCGACCTTAAAAACCTTCTAATTCCAAAACCCTGCCGTGGGCAGGGATGCCACACACCAGACCAAGTTGCCCAAAGTCCCGTCAAATCTGGTCTTCGATGCTTCTAGGAATGGATCATCCACAACTTCTCTGGGCCACCAGTGCTTCACCACGCTTACATTAAAGAATTTCTTCCAAATGTCTAATTTAAATCTATTCTACTTCAGTTTAAAACGATTATCCCTCATCCTATCACTACATGCCCTGATAAACAGTCCCTCCCTATCTTTCTTGTAAAGTCACCTTTAGGTACTGTAAAGCTGGTGTGAGATCTGCACAGAACTGTTTCTTCTCTGAGCTAAAAACCTCCTGCTCAGCCTGTCCTTATACGTGGGGTACTCCAGCCCTGTTATCATCTTTGTGACCCTCCTCTGGACTCATTATGCTGGAGTCACACACAGAATCACACACAGAATATTATGAGTTGGAAGGGACCCACAAGGGTCATCTAGTCCAACTCACCACCTAACACCCGTACAGAGACCGAAAGCACATCCCAAGCGTAACACCAACCTAGATCCCTCACAGTCTAGCAGGCCACTCCGAACCGGAAGGGGCCCAGGGTCATCCAGCCCTACACCCCCCAGCTAGACCATGTCACTAAGCTCCTCATCCAGTCTTCTCTTAAACACCACCAGGGACGGCGACTCTACCACCTCCCTGGGCAGCCCATTCCAATATGAGTCCCCAGAACTGAACACATTACTCCAGGTGAAGTCTCAACAGACAAGAGTAGAAGGGCACTTTCGTTGACCTGCTGGCAACACTTCTTTTGATGCAGTCCAGGATGTGATGGGCTTTTTGGGTTGTGAGTACACATTGTCTGCTCATATTCAGTTTTTTGTTCACCAGCACCAAGTTCTCCTCGACAGGATTGCTCTTAATCCTTTTATCACCCAGCCTGTAACCATGTTTGGGTTTGCCCTGATCCAGGTGGAAGACCTTACACTTGGCCTCTTAAAGGCCCATCTTGAAAAGCCTGTCCAGGCCCCTCTGCATGACATCACTTCCCTCTAGATTATCAGCCACAGCATTCATTTTATTGTCATCTGATTTCTTGCTGAGGGTGCACTCATCCCAATGTCCATGTTTCTGATGTTGAATCGCATTGGTCCCAATAGGAACCCCTGAGGGCCTTCACTTGCTACTAATCTCCACCCAGACACTGAATGGGAAGTCCATGACCACCTGGGATGCCTATAGCCTACTGTGTCTCAAGCAACACAGTTTTACAGAATAGGCAGTGAACACCTGTATACAACATTTAAAGTAAATATTTAAGATGGGAATTACATTTGTCTCCTTTCCTGAAAATGCATGAGCATGACTTCTTGTATGAATGATATTCAGTTACAGATAGGAAATAATATCCCATCATAAAGGACAGATGTCCAGTTTTGCTGCAGCTGTGGTGCAAGGGGGCTTTATGTTCCAGCATCGATTTGCCTGGGCTTGCTGCAGTTCTTCTGCCAGAGGCGGCAGTTCTTCTCCCAGGTGCACTTGGTTGCAATGTCCAGCTACCTTATTTTCTTTGGAAAGAGGTCACGTCAGTTCTCTTCTATGTGATGTTTCAGGGGTCGTTGCCCTCCCCTGGCTGCGGACAGGAACAATGCCCTGCAGGCAGATATTGCTGCGTAAGGTGGCATGGAGGATTTACCTCTTATTTTTAATTTTCTGATTTCTGGATTGGGGTTAAAATATAGCTGCTGATCAATTTTTCTGCACACATGACTGTTCTGTTACATCTGTCAAGGACCACAGAGCTCTGTGAAGGTTCTATATGTCTTTTTCTGAGGGGGTGAATGGATAGTCAGCACATGTATTGACATAGATAAATACATTAGAAACAAAATAATGGGATAAGATAGGATGGGATTTGAACCTGAGATATTAATTCTCCGATCCTCAGGTTGCTAAGCCACAATTTAAATACCTTTATTTTTGTTGAAATTATTTTTTTTCTAATTCAGACAAAAGGAATATAATGTTCAGTAATCTGTGGAAGCATTCATGTGGTAATCTATTTTAATCTTCAGTTTGTCTGACATCTGAAGAACCAAAAATTGCAGCAAATATCAACATCCATTTAGAGCATGAACTCTAAAAATTATCAGATAAAAACTAAGGATATGGAGTACAATTTTGCTCCTAGAGGCACACAGAAGTTGATCTCAGAGCTCTTTATATGTACCAAAATATATTAAAAACCCAGATTTTTTGTACTTCTTTGGGAATGATCCACTGATCGTCTGACCACTCAAATTATTTAATAAACTCATCAAGTTCTGTAAATTGAAAATTCTGACCTAAGGATTACAAAACATAGAATTTTGTAATATTTTGTTTCTTGTGGAAGGATTCATAGCTCAATCCAACTAAAATGGAAAAAATACATCAATGGATTATTACCTTATTACCATGTTTGTAAGCATTTGGTTATTTACTCTCTAATGCATTTCTTTAGGAGTTTAAACTCAATCACCAAAATCGAAGCAGACTCAAGTTTGTTGCAGATACCAATTCTTAAGAATCTCATAATATTTAATGAAGTATTTTATCTACAATTATGCATATATTATACAGAGATTAAGTGCATGTTACTACGGTGTGATGTTAGTTAATTTTAATATGAGCTGCTGTGATCCAACCACAATTCAACATGTTTACTCTCTCTGTTTTCTTAATTGCAGACACACTCAACCTTCAACAGGCTTTGTGTTCAGGCATTTCAGTAGCTAGTTGATACAGCTGCTTCTTCAGAGTCACAGTGTGTATCCAGATATATCCACAGCTGTTATTCATAGGTAGTGCTTTAAGATTTTTCAATGCTGTTTAGAAAATCAATTGCAATTACTCAGGAATGTTGAGTTTGATACTTGTGCTCTGAATTTAATTTTATATTTATAGCCTAAGTGCTGTCATCCTCCCCACGAAACAGCCCTGCATACTGCTACCACTTTTGTAGCCAATATCCATTGAACATTGTAGTGTTTGTCTCAGGTAAGAAAGACAGAATTAGGCCTTATCTCATAACCCAAAATGCTTCCTGTCCGTACAAACAATGTCCTATCTGAGGATCTTTAAAAAAACCCCCTTGTTTTCCTTTTGTGGGATAGGCTTTGCTTTTTAATTCATATTTAGATAATTAAACCTGTAAAATATAAAGACAATGTTGAGGTACTCATGTCTCTCTGTGAGGTGCAAAATCTGCATCTACCATTTTTTAAGGAACAAGTATGCCATTGAATAATGTGACCATCAAAAAAAAAAATCTGTAAAAATATTGAAGATTTTATTCAGCTTGCTTTTAACGTTGTCTTATTATAACTTTACTAATTTACTAATTGAGTGTTCCAAACACCATCACCAAGACAAAACTCAGACTAATCCCTGGTACAGTAGATTTGTACCCACATCTAGCTTTATATGCCAGGTGTGGTTCCCTGCAACTGAAAGCGTAGTTTAGCTGCCATCTCAAGCTTTAATTCCCATATTTAAGGAGGGAATAGGGGAGAAAGTATGTAAACCCCAATATTATAAAATCCATGACAGTTTTATCTACCCAGAGGCTCTGGGATCAGTTTGATATTCTACTGCAGAGATGAGATTCTGTGCCATCTCTAGAGCTTGCACGAAAAAAAATGAGCATGTCCGTGTGTGAATTTTGGTGGCTATTGATATTTCCTGTGATATAGGAATCCCCAGGCCAGGTCTCATCTGTGCTTCCGCTGTTACGCAAAATAATCCTGTAAGATTGGATTAAGGAGACCAGAATTTGTGTCTTCTTCATGTGACGCTATTAGTCGTAACAACTTCCAGGGGAATGCCTTGTTTTGTCTCCACTCCCCATAACTAATGTTTACTGTTCTGTGGCAACTGATATTTCTGCAATATACTCTGGTTTCAGTGCTCTTGAAAACATTTCATTCAGCAGAAAGCAGTCAAACCAACTTGTGCTATGAGCTGAATCTCATAATATCTTACGCTTCAGTAGCCGATGAATACGTGATGCAGTAAATTATAGCGAAGTGCAAAAGGTAGAACAACTGTAGTAAAACTATGGATTTTTACACACATTCTTTACTCAATATCCAAATATTAACTCTTTGAATTAGCAAAATGCCCCTGAAAAAGGATGAGAGTTTATTGTGATTAAAGAACACAGAATTTTGGCCTAGGCTTTATCTGTCTCTTCCTTATTAGATAATTCTGAAAGCAGAACCGGGCAAAACACCAAAACAAAAATATAGTCTGATAAATTTAATTTCACAATTAAAAGGGCTTTACTTGAATAAGATTTAGAATAAATTTTTTAAAAGGACCATTAAAAATTAAACTGCCTCAATAAAAATGGTGGGCCAGTTCACTCTTCTTATAGTGCGTTTTGGTTCCAATACCATAATGTAATTTTTGAGATTTTGGACTGCATTGTGAATATCTTATTTATCAAGGTAAGGCAGCTGGTTTGACTAGCTCTGGGAGTCAGACACCACTGCTTACAAAATTGGTGAAGAGCTCTTCCTTCACCCAGGCTTTTCTTATAGATACTACTACTGACAGTAGTGTATTATTTTTTTCAAACTGCTGCAAAATAAGCTTAATGAATCTACAAAGTAAGTTTGCCAAAATCCATAGAATTGCAAGTTTGGAGTTATGTCAGTTTTCTTTTAGAAAGTTAATTGATGCTGCACACCCTCCTCCCTCAACCCTCCAATCTTTTTCCCCATAAACTTTGTTTTACTCAGATTAAACAAAACTAAAAATAATGCCCAAATTTGCATGGCTTTCATAACAATAAGTGTTATTTTAAAACTGAATTTCTTATTCATCTATATAAATGATCATCCACACTTCTGTCCCAAACATACCCGATCTACAGATAAATACGGAAACAATGAACACTAATACCAATATATTCTTCCTGTGTGATTTACAAATATTTGTTGTTTTATACAGATGCTACATTTGGCTGTTCACTAAACAATTGGATAAAAAGTCTATGTGTTTTCTCCATTTTGCATTGTTCAACATGCAGAGTACACTTCATTCAGATGGAAAATTGACAAGTAAAACAATGGCTAGGGAAAAAATAGAAAAAAGAAAAATAAATGTTTTTTACATACCAGTCATTGTAAATCCACCAACTAGCAAGCCAATGTCTCTTCCACCGACTATAATAGCTTCGCTTCGATCTCCTTCACTGCCGGTGTTCTTGGTTTTCCAAGCAGCCCATATCCCTACTGCCAGTATAGCCAAGTAGAAGACAACTATAGCCACCAGTCCCTCCACATGGAAAGCCATGTTGAAGTCCCAACTGTTTCTTTTATTGCTATTTCATTAAGACCTCTGGAGAGAATGCAATAATAGTCTGCTTTAAAAAAACCTGCCTATTAGAGTCAGTGTACACCCCCCCCGCCCCCGATGGTTATTAAAGAGACTATTCTGGTGAATTTACAGAATGAGAATTTCAGATGTAACTGAGATGAATGTTACACATCAATTAAAATGCCTGTGGAGCAACAACCAACGCTTGTAGCCTCTGATTACAAAGGGAAATGAATGATACCACTGAAAGCTACACTATTCTTAGAAGTCAGTTATTGAGCACTGATTTTTTCAGTGTCACCAAGTTCTCAGTGTTTGGGAACTCTTCAACTAAGGAATAATTTGGTGCATTAAATACAAGATCTCGGTGATGTGAACTATAATGGAAGTCCCTATTTAGTTTGAAGACAAGCCACAAAACTGCTTCAAGTTAGAAAAGAACTATGGATAAGTAATAGCTACAACAGCAATGCACATCTTTTAAGTCTTTTTGTTGGAATGCTACNCCCGCGGGGCGGTGTCGGGGCCGAACCGCCCGGCGCTTTGCCCCCGCCCGGGATTTTCCCGCTCGCGGGGGGAGGAAAGGAGCAAAGGCAAGATCGTCTCTTCCCCCCACCCCGGCGGTGCACCGAGTGCTGAGGCTGCGACGGGGGGCTTGTGGATTAAAAAGAGGAAAATCCTTTTATAAAGGAGGAGGGTTCGGTGGGGTGAGAGGACCGTGTCCGTCAGAGCTAGGGGGAGGAAGGGAGAAAGACGTCAGAGTGCTAGGGGACGTTGGGGGGAAGAAAGGATGACTCAAGGGAGACATTGTCGTGTCATGGCAGGGAAGCAGGGTTAGGAAGTGAAATTGGGGTGAGAAAACAAAAGGGAATGAGGGGAGACAGGAAGGAACAGGATTATACCAAACGAACGGGAAAGAGGAAAAAAAAAAGGGTTGATCCAAAGAGACATGCTGAAAAGTGAGGTGGAGGAAGGGGAGAGAGCAGAAGTATGGGGAGGGGAGATGAGCTCTGTGCTATCCTTGTTCCCCCTGGCACGCTTCCCACGTCACCCCTAGGCCTAGCACTGAGCAAGCACCGAGCCAAGGCATGTCTGTGAGAGGCTGGTCAGGACCATCTTTCCCCACAGCTCCCTTCCATACCTGGTTGAATATGCATCTATGTTTCCCAGATGCAGGGCAACTAGATCTTGGGGAGACTCCTTTTCTTCCCATGCCTCCTAAAAACCTCACCTGTAGAGGTACTATAATACCAGCTTTCCTGTTGTTGAACTGTTGCTACCTGTCTCCAAATGATGCTGGACAATGAGCCTCTAAGTGCTAAGAATAAGGGTACACATGCAAAGAAGACCCACACGTGCCCTTGTCCCGGTTTTTACAAAGTGGAGATCATGCTGAGCTGTATCAGTCTCTGCCAGCCGTTGAGATACAGGTAACATGGACCATTGGCTCATGCAAGCTGAAAAATAGAAATAAAACCCCGACAGGAGTAGAGAACTGCTATTGGTAAATGAGCCATTTTAAAGTAGAAAATATGAAGTCATGCTAGACTCAAGAGGAAAACTGCAGAATGGGAAGATGTGAAATCATAAAGGAGAAAGGTGGCAATTCAGGAAAGTTCACCCCACTGCAAGAAATGGCCCAAGGGCTGGCACTTTTCTTTTGTATTTGCCAAGTGCTTGGCGAGCCTAGCTGGCAGAGTGGCTTCATCTGCCTGCTCACAAACTGCTAAGCACATCACACCATGTTAGCACCAGCCATTTTTTATGCACATCACGAGCTATGAATTATGATTGCATACTCATAAATTGATTGTGTGCATAAGACAACTTTCAAGTTTGGGCTCAGCTGAAGAAGCCCAAATAAAGGTGTCCAAGGAATTTAAGGTTAGAAATGTTACTATTTTTGTCTGACAAATTCACAGGGTTTTTATGTGATGCAATGTTTGCTTTGGGAGTGCACAGCGAAAACCTCCTCACAGTAAAAGGCAACTGAGACACACCTTAGACACAGGTAAGCATCAAGGCATCATCTGAACAGAAATTCTGTCATAAGCAAACACAATATAAATATTAGGTAGAAGTCACACACCTTGGAAATAATGGTGAGGGTGTCTCAATTAGGAATAAAAAACTAGCAGAGTCCCACAGGGATCAATGCTTGGCCCACCACAGTTTAATATCTTTATTGATGATATTAATGAGGGAATTAAGTCCACCATTAGCAAGTTTGCAGACGATACCAAGTGGGGGGCAAATGTTGAACTGCCAGACGGTAGAAGGGCCCTTGAGAGGGACCTCAATAGGCTAGAGAAATGGGAAGATTCTAATATGTAGTATGAGATTTAACAAGTCCAAATGTTGGGTTCTTCACTTTGGACATAACAACCCCATGCATCGCTATCGGCTGATGGATGAGTGGCTGGAGAGTGGTGAAATGGAGAGGGATTTGGGAGTAATGGTTGACAGAAAACTCAATACTAGCCAGCAGGTGGCTAAGAGGGCAAATGGCATCCTGGCCTGTATCAGGAACAGTGTGGCCAATAGGACTAGGGACGTTAGCCTTCCCCTGTACTCGTCACTGGTCAGACTACATCTTGAGTACTGTGTCCATTTCTAGTCTCCCCAGTTTAGGAAGGATATTGAACTGCTTGAGAGGGTGCAGAGAAGAGCGACAAGGATGGTGAAAGGACTGGAGAACAAGCCCTATGGGGAGCGACTGCAGGAGCTGGAGTTGTTCAGCCTGGAGAGGAGGAAGCTCAGAAATGACCTCATTGCTGTTTACTACTACCTGAAGGGAGGTTGCAGTCAGGTGGGTGTAAATCTCTTCTCTCAGGCTGCCAGCACCAGAACAAGAGGACA
>WEKX01010410.1:10738-68762 GCA_013390025.1 Pitta sordida
GCCGAAGTGAAGAACCCGGCACTTAGTCTTGTTAAACCTCATACTGTTGGAGCCTGCCCATCTCTCCAGCCTGTCAAGGTCCCTCTGGAGGGCCTTCCTACCCTCTGGCAGATCAACATTTGCCCCCACTCGGTATCATCTGCAAATTTGCTAATGGTGGTCTCAATTCCCTCATTGTTGAACAGTACTGGGCCTAACACTGACCCCTGTGGGACTCCGCTGGTGACTGGCCGCCAGTCAGATATTGCACCATTCACCAGCACCCTCTGAGCTCGCCCTTCCAACCACTTCGTAACCCAGCATAAAATGTTCCCATCCAGTCCGTGCTGTACAAGTTTCTCCTGAAGCTTATTGTGGGAAACCATGTCAAAGGCTTTGCTAAGGTCCAAGTACACAACATCCACAGCCTTTTTGTCATCAACCAGTCGAGTCACTGGATCATAAAAGGAGATGATCCTTGTGGGTCCCTTCAAACTTGGAATAACCTGTGAACAAGTTCCAGCAAGTAAAATCTGTTAGAAAATGCTTGGATGCTAAAAGGGATGTTAAATTAATTTCACACTAAGTTTTAATTAGTCTGTTTTTTTCAGCTTAATACAAAGAAAGAAGACAGGACAACACAAAGCCTAGCTCAAGTCTCTCTGAAGAAAAATCAAAAAATTTTAACCTATGGAAAAAAAGTCCTTACTTGTTTTAAATTCCAACTTTGCCCTTCAATGGAGACTAAAATTAATTTCTTTTGTCTTTAGTAGGTCATATTAACACTTGTTTATGACACTGGATTGGGAAAATTATTTTTTATATTATTATGATTATTTCAACAAAATAATTTAAAATTAATTATATTTTAATGTTATTAATTTAAACTAATCTTGAACATCTATTATTTTTAGTTTGTGTGGCCTCTTTTGACAAGTTTTGTCTCTTTGACACTCAGGAATTGTGTGCAGCCTTCCATTCAATGTATCAATTGTAATGGCCAAGTTTTACTTTACAAATGTACTCTACTCCTGCAGTTGCTTAACTACAATGAAGTTAAATCATACATTCTCTCCTGAGATTGCCATTTAAGCTATAGGTTCCTTGAGTTGATAAGGCTTTGGGTTTTGAAACCACCTTCAGTTGAATGTAGCTGACAAGAACTGAGACAATTTTTTAAAAAGAAGAAAATTATATTCAAATGAATAACAATTAGTTTAGGAGATGCAAACTGCCAACAAACTGCCTCTACACCTCCCCCCCCTCTCCAGATGAAATTCTTTTGGAAGTTACATTTGATATGTATTAACACTAACTGGTTACCTTGCAGATAGATACAGCTGCAGTTCTGAGCTTTTAGGGTTCCAGACAGTGTAGATCACTGATGTGACCCTTTTGAGAGTAAAATGGGTAAAGTGTCAAAGAAGCAGATCTTTTTTTTTTCTACCATGGCAAATGTGACATATTTTTTAATACTGTGCTAGAGTTTCTATCAGTTTATAGTATAAAGGAAACAAAAAACCAAACCAAAATATTAAAGTATTATGAGAGTCTAAAGTTTAGTGCTTCAAAACCTAAGAAAAGCAGATTTAAGACTGTGTGTGAAATGTTAATACAATCCTCCTGTCCATGTACTTTTTGAATCCTTATGATCACATGATAATTTTTCTTTGAGACGCCTTTCTCTTCAATAAAGAGTTAATATTCATTATTTCTATTTTTATTCTTCATTAACCATGTGGCCTTGCAAGTACACTTCATTCAAACTTTGTAATGAAAACAAATCTGATGATTTTCTCTGGGTGTTTCTGTGGTGCAGAGTATTAGTGTTTCACAAAATACAGATAAAATTATCTACAGAGCACATCAAGAGACTAGGTGGCACTTTGGCACAGATTTATATGTTTAGGATACAGCTTCAATCAATTTCTGTTGCTGCTTTATGCAAATCTCAGTAGTTTATTGTTTGGATTTTTTCCTTAAATTCTAAAGAAAAGAAAATCAATATTCAATCTAAGTCAGGTATGTGGCATGAAAAATTTCAGCCTCTAGCCTGGTCCCTGCAAAGTTGTATACAATTAAAAGTAAACCTTTTATTATGAGAAATTTCAGGCAACCTAAACTGAATTACCTTTTGAACACCTGTTGCAAGAAAGCTGTCATAAAAAAATTGAAATTAAGGGACTGAGGGAGAAAATAGAGCATGTTAATTTTTCTCATTCAGTGACACTCTCTGTATTGCATTATTCTTGTTTTACTTAAGTGTAAGTAAGAGTGAATCAGATCAAAGAACTGCTTTAAGATGAACTGTTATATTTGAACTATACTGATTTAAATGAAGCAAGTAAGGCAGTTGTGCATTATTATAATTATTGAATATGGATATTGCTGGTTGTTCCCAGAAGCCAATGACATCAAAACTCCATTGCAATAAGTGCTATTCAAACATATTGCAAAGTGAAGACCTGACTTTCCCCTTAGGCTTTTCTGCATTGTGGATCAGCATCACTGAACATGAGAAGTAAGCAAAATAACTGTAACAAAATAAAACTATAATGCAAAATAGAGATGCTTAATATAGGACATAAAGCAAAATAGCTATTTGGCAAGGTATTTGTAAGTAATGTTTTGTATTATTTTGATTTTTTTAGAAGAGACAGTCAGGATCAATAAAGGGCAATAGATAAACCAGGGATCCACCTTTTTTTTAAATGCCTTGAACTAAATGAGATCTAGCTGGTAGCAACGCTTATTGGATTTCTGGGGAAATCTCTCCTTGAGCAATAAATCTGTCTGAATGGAGGCTCACCATTTATCAAGCTTACAGCAAAGGGCCTTTGAACTGGTGGACAGCTGGCACAGGAACGCCCTCAGCTAGTCTAACATTCTACCATTTATTATTATGTACCATTCATGTTGCATAACAACCTACAATGTGTCAGTGACCAATCACATGCTCAAGAAAACAAGGAGCATGCCTACATGGGTATTATGATCCTGAAACCACATTAGCACTTCCCATCCACATAGAAAACAAAATCTCAGTCAAAACTGAACGAGAAGTGTGGTGAGTGGGGGTTGCCACAGCTTCACCTCAGCAAATCAAGTCATGAAGTTATGAGGGAACTGATGCAGAGATGGACTTCAGATCTGTTTGAAAACCGTGGAGACAACCAAGTGACATATCACTAGAGAAAGCCTGTAACAAAGGAAGAAAACAAAACAAAAACTGTTGCTGTTTGGACTCAATTTCTCTTCACTTGTGTCCATACACCTTGGCTAAAGAGTCAATGATTTGTTTAGGAGAAAAGCTGAAAAATTGATTTGATTTTGTGAGTATTTTACGATTAGATAAATCAAACTTTTTTTTTTAAACTGCAGAAATTTTTAAGTAGTGTAGGTGAAATATCCACACAGCATAAGTCAGATGACCCTATTTGGGCAATGAATTCATGTGTGTATGGTCTGTAATAATGGAAGTTGAAACTAGTGTCAGTCAACTTCAAAATCTTGGGAAAGAAGAAACATGTATCAGCTTTAAACTAGTGTTTAAGGGAATCCTTGTTAGAAAAAAATTTAGGTCTCCTTACTTACAGAAATGTAAATAAAGTCTTCATCTCCTTATGTGATAGTTGCATGAAATGTCATTTAAGCTAGCATGCTTCTTTTCCCATAGGAAGTTAGGCAATGAAAATGACACATATGAAGATAGTCAGTCATTGACAGGTGGTAACCCATTAAAGAATGATATTTCCATGTTTGTTCACACTTTAAAACTTTCAGAGTAGTCATGACATCTGTGTATTGCAGAGCTTTTAAATTTTATCTTTAAAGTTGCCAAGTCCTCTTCAAACATCTGTTTCAGTTTTCTTGCTCCCTGTCTCCATTCCTCCAGGAAAATGAAAGTCTGTTCCTGCTTACTGATGTCTTAAAGAGCACACACAGCACAAAGTGCATGGGTGAACAGAGGAGAAACAAAATCCTTACTATAAAAGCCAGTAATACTAAAAAACGAAGTGCCAGATTCTCAGCAGCCAACAACCTGCATACAGCCATCAGGGCATGTTTCAGAGCTCTTTCTGAATTCTGTAATCTAATTTGAAAGTGATCTATGAAAAATGCAATTTGGTTTTCTTAAATTAAATAATCTGTCTAAATAAAACTGGAAAATGTATTACGTATTTTGTTACTACTAAGTCAGAGAAGTTGAAATAGCATTTGCAGACAAATTGGAAGCAAATGGTAAAATAAGTAATTTTTCTCATCAGTGTCAACAGGTAAGAGGTGATTTTATAAGCATGTCTACTGCTACAAGGAATTTGTAAACAGTGTTTATAAATAGTGTTTATAAATGGCGTTACAGTAGATATATTCTTGAAGGAATGTGAAGGATATGTGAGGTGGTGGATTTTTTGTTTGTTTGTTTGGGTTTTTGGTTTTGGGGGTTTGGGGGCTATTTTTTTGGTTTTATTTAATCTTAAACAGAGTATTCAGGAGCTTATAAAAATTCTGTTTAACTGTAAGCTTCATGGTAGTTCATTAAAATACGTCCTGAATTTATGTAAAACTGTCACATTGGAAAACGTGCACATTTAATGATGAGATTTACAAAGAGAATTCTTCTGGTCTGAAATACTGTCCAGTTTCACTAGAATAGTCCTTTCTAGTCACAAGTTATTATTTCATGACTGCTGAGTTCTTTCAAACTTCACAAGGGAAGTAAATTAGTTTGTTTTTTCATCTACTAATGCACATTCAGAAATGTTACTGAACACAATACAGTAATATAGTGATCCCCCGCATATCCGCGTATCCAATTACTTGTGGTTGGATTTTCAGTGAGTTGTGAGACCGCGCACGTGCGCAGAATGTCCCAGACCCCGAATTTCGCACCAAAGGGTGCTTCCTCCACTTTAAAAAATGAGGTGCTACAGTGCAAGCAACACTCCCAGGACTGCCCCTCCAGACTTTATTAGTGGAGGATGTGTGGCTACAGGTGGGGAATAGTTGAATATGCAGGGGTTCGGTATCTTCATGGATTTCATAACTCGTGGGACCTGCCCAGACCCAACCCCCAGTGAATTACGGGGGATCATTTTACTTTGTTGAAGCTGACTGAAGTACTTCTTCTTGTCTTAGAACAAGTTTGTTAAAATTGATGGGATTAAAATAGCAACTCTAACTTCTTCCTTTTGAAATATCTTCCTTTTAAAAATCTTCCTCTTGAAGTCATAAAGTGTTTCAAAGGATTTGGAACAGAAAGGCAGGTCAACTGCATTAACAGGATAATCTTGACCTTTTTTTAGATACGTACAATGTTAAAAATTTTTACTGGAAAGCCTGGGCATTTTGTAGCTGCTTGTACACAGACGTATATGATACAAAGCATCATTCTTTCTTTCGTGTTTGTGACTTTGTCTCTTGTTTCTGTCAGTGCTGCTTAGACACAAATATTTTGTTTACCATATCTGTAATGACATCTATTCAAAACAGAGAGTATTTCTGTGTTCTGGTGTCCATCGTTTTACCTCTTTCTTGATTATATCACTCTTTATTGACTACATCACTATTTAGTGACTAGGCTCCGCTTTCAGTAATTCAGGTCTTCCTATAGATAACTAATTGCTCATCAGGATAATCTTGTGGATTTTAGTGGTTCCAATAAGAAGTTAACAAACTTCTTTAAATCTGAGTCTCAGTAGCTACAGGTATATTGAAAATGATGAGTCAAAGCTGAAAAATACTTTCACTGAGAAGTTTTTGACTATGAACAAAAATGTCTTCTCCTCTTTCATCTAAGAATGCTCTCATCCAAACACCACATTTTTGTTTCCGACTTTCTCTGATCTGCAAGTTTGTACTTTAAGTGCAGTAAGAAAGCATTGGGCACACAAATCTATTTCGGTAAAATTATAAATAGTTTCTCTGGTTTCTTCTGTATATTAGTAAGTGCATAGTCCCATTTCAAGGAGGCTGCCTCAATGCCTGACAGAATTACTGTAACTGGCTTCAGTGGAACTTGTATCAGTATACAAAAAAAATGGTGAATTATAAAATAGAGTCCCCAGATGCCTTGGATTTATTACAGGAATCTAAGCCTGCAAAGTGGAGTCAATGACCAAAATATTCCATACTGTGAGACAAACATACTTGATGAAAGAGCATCTGATCACAACAAGAAGGATTCTGAAAGTAGAGTTCAAGATTGGAACGGCCATTGTTGACCAGAACAACTCATACCTGCAGCTAATTCTTGGGCTCTTGGTGCTGTTTGCAAGGCTTTCCAGATTCTCAGTGTGTCAGGAAAACACTCTTCATAATTGTAATTGCTGTCAGTTGCTACTCTTGCTGTACTGAAGATGACCTTTCAAAATCTGGGTCTTGAAAGACAAGTCAAGAAAGAAGGAAGCTTGCATAGGATTGCTAAACTAGTGATTTGAAGAAAATCAGTCAGGACTCAAGGCAAGTTAGTGGATCTGTAAGAAGCTGAAATATCTAGTTTAAAATATATGATTTTTACTAAAGCATTGGTGAAACCGACACTGTCAGAACAACTTTCTTTAGTTAAAATTCCATTTTTAGTTAGAATAATTACTTCTTTTGCTTTATTTATGAAAAAAGTGTAAACAACTGAGCTCATATTTGTGAACTAATCCTTAAAATATTAGTGCTTTGACACACCTGAGAAGGAACTGCAAACAGCATGAAAACTGGTATTTTTCTATGATTTGTTGTTCATTGAACTTAAAGCTGGGAAAAACTGATATTAAAAATTGAAGCAAATCGGGTGACAGTTTCATAGATGCATTTAACTTTGGGAATTTGCTAAAAATGTGCTTTAGAGAATGATTTTGGAAAGGGTTCATTAATTAGCTGAGGTCAAAAATTAAAAAACAAGAAAAAATGTATGCTCCATTACCCAATACACTAGCAGATTTATTGCAAAGTCACCCTTTCAGCTAGTGTTTTTACAACTTAAACAAATTACAAGTAAACATCATATTTGTATGTGACGTTTCATGAAAGCAGTGTTTCAAAGTGATTCATTATTTATTACACGCTCTGTGGTATGCAGGCCATCCATCCCACAGCTGTTAGATGTAATGAGAACAAGAAGGAGACCTTGTTTTATTTTGCAAAATATAGCAAACCAGGGTTAACATTCATACAATATAGAAGGAAGGGATTTACATACAAAGCTAATGAAATTTACCTCAATAAATGACAGGCTGTTCTGAAACTCAGTGCTCCTCATTTGCCTCCTGACTCTGACTTGGTGGTTCAGTGTACGTAGTTTATGTTTTTATACTGACTTAATCAGTATTTATGGTTATATGCTGGTTTAACCAGCTTCTCCTTTTCTGCTTGGAGTAATTAAAAATATCAACTTTCACTAGCTTTCCAGTAAAACTATTATTTTTACTCCTTTTTTTCTCCCTTCCCTGTTGTCATTTACGGAAGCAGGGACTAGGCAGGAGCCCTGGGCGATCAGCACCATGGACAGAAGCCGCGGGGATGGGCGGAGTTCAGCCGGCACCCGAGACACCCACACATCCACGCGAGTGTCAAAAGCCTCCCAAAGGACTGATTGCCTGAAACACATCTTAACCTGCAGCAAAGCCTGTCACTGGCGTCATGGATCAGCTTTAGTCATCCAAATAACCCGTGTGTTGGGAGCAAAGAGAGAAAGATTACAGTGTGTGAAGGTCTCATAAGTTCCAAGACCTTAGTAGACACACTGCAATGAAAAATGAAATAAATCATACTTTTCAAGTTAAATAAACTACTTTGACATTGTTAACTCTATGTTGCAAGGACTTTGTTTTCCCTTGGAGTTTTTGTTTCTTTGTTTGTTTTTGTTTTTATTTTGTTTTGTTTTTGCCCTTTTATTTTGTTTTTTGTTTTTTTTTTTTTTTTAAGGTAATGCCAGGCTCGTCACAGAAACCCTTAAAATATGATAAGGGACCCATCTTTGGAAATAAAGGTCTAAGCAATATTAATTATGACCCCCCTACCTGTTACGTAGCAACCATTAAGTTACCATGGACTAGATAACTAGTAGTAAAATTAACAGACTGGTTTATTAGCTTCTTCCCGTTCTGTGGAGAAGAACAATATTGGACAGTCTCCATGGGAGGTGGGATAGATTCTGATACAACAGAAATGTGAAAGCTCGTGTGGTATGTGATCTTGCATTTATTAAAAAAGTCCCAAACAAACCATCAAAATCCTGTCAATGGCATTAATTTGTCACTATTCTGGTCTGAGTCAAGAATGAGTTGTGGAATAATTACAGTTTCCATTAAGTGAGTTGAAAATCTATGCCAAAGCCAGATACTGTGGTGGCAGTAACTGGTGTTGGTGGTTCAACTGTCACAATCTTAGCAAAAAAATGAAACCTTCTCACCTAAATTCAGACAGAAACATTGTAGACATACTGATGTGAACTACTCACTCCAGAAACCCTTCATGGTCAGTGAAGTGTATATTGACTTGAGTGAAAGAGGCAGGTCACCTGAATCCTTGAAGACATCTGCTACAGACAAGGCAAACTGTGGATTTATTTTTTTCCTGTGGTTAAAAAGGAACACTGGGATGACTGCTTCAGAAGCAGACATATCCACTGCAGATGCCTATTTTTATCCAAAAGGACACCTCAAACACTAAGTAGTGTCCAAGCAACTTGGCAAGCATTAAGACATGCCAATATCCTTCAGAGGATTAAATATCTAGGGGTGGAGAGGCTGCTAGGAAGCTCCACACAGCTCCTCATTTGCCTGTAGGATATGGTATCAGATGATAGACAATATCTGACTTGATCAAATACTTCCACTCATACTGAAATACGATCTGATGATGAAACTTCACAGATTGAACTTCCTCTGTATGTATTTTATACCTCAAATATAAGCCTCTGACAATAGTATTATATATGAGACCATAACTAATTCAGTTTTACATTCTTCTCACTATTTTGCATGCTGGTTATATATACTTCACTAGTTTATTTCATTTTCCAACATCCCTCTCACTAAAAATTTCAACTAAAACAAGTGAAATTACTCAAGCAACACTGAAAGCTGAAAAATGTTTCAATTAAGCTGCCTTTAAAAAATATTTATTATACAGAAAAGTAGAGTGAGAAGATGGAGATAAAGTTCACATTACAAGATCAGGATGTTAAAGGAAAAGTATATGAACCTCCCTCTTTGTATTTGGGGTCTTCTTTCTATCAGTGCAATGAAAATCAAATGCAGAAAAAATTAATGCAGCATTATCCTCATGAGTCTGCAGATAGCTGAAACAACAGTTCTGCTTCAGGAAATAAGAAGGATGATCTAAACTCATTCAATAATGTATATGATTGATAAAGACTAGGGGCAAAACTACCTTATTTTAGGCATCTGTTAGAGTTAATAGAGACAAAACTTGAGTTTTCCCTTGACTATGTATACAGCCAAGAGAGATGGCTTCCTTTAGATACAGACCTGATCATCTACTGAGATCTCAGTTTCTTCCTCATTTTGCTGGGAAATTTTACATTATTGAGTCCTTCCTATTGGCACTTTCATTTACTTCCAAAGGTAGGTGGTATGGACTTCTTTCCACCCACTCTCCATGCCTCTCCATCCAAATTATGGAGTAAATAAAAAATTGTCTCTGTAGATTATGATGAGGTATTTATCGAAGAGTTCAAAGCTCTTTTTTGAACTTCTTGTATGCCAGAAAGGAGGAGATGCAAGTGCTGTAATTTTCAGAGGGCAGTCATCAGCTTTTCTGATGCCCACCTGCTACCAAAATCCTTGTAGTTAAAGAAAATATTTGGTTGGTGTAGAAAGGATTACATCATGTGTTGCAACGAGTGGGGCCATAATCAGGAGTACTCACTTATTGTGCCAGTGATAGACAATTTACTCATATGTATAGTATTCTTGAAACTGGAAATCTGATAAAGACACAAAATACAAGGAAATCTGATAATGACACAAAGTACAAGAAATATTGAGTTTTAGAACTTTTTTTTCAAAAGAAAAAGCCCACCATTTTTATTCTCGATCTATTCATAAATCTCACATTTAATATTGAAAAGTATTCCTCTTAATAAGGCAGTTGTTGTGGCATTTCCAGTCTCCCAGAGTACCTCCACTGAATTTAGACCCATCTGGGGACCGTAAGGACTATGGAGCAAATCCTGTCGCCTCCCCTCCCCTCTCCTCCCTTCCTAACAAAATCATTTCCATTCATTTCAGAGTGGGGCTTAGCTGTGCTATAAGAACAGCAGATCAAGGAAAAACAATGGCCACATTTTTGTTCCCTGCTTCTACTTTGCTTTAGGGGAAATAGTTTGTAACAATCTTATTTTATGTCTAGACTACATCACACTCTTCAATAGGAGGCCTATGGTGAGGGGCCATTTCCCTCCTGCTTTGTTCCTCACTACATTTATTCCTAGTTCACTTGCATAGAGAGATGGGTCACAGATCATAGAAATATTCTTATTTCATGTGTCAAGGCTCGTCAGTGTGCTAGATAGGTGATAGACATATGAAAAAAATAAAGTCAGCTGTTTATGGCTTTCTTAACTACTACCCACAGAACACTGTACTATTCAGTTATCATTTACAATTTAGTACCATAGATAATTTACAGACTAGCATGTTACCACTGGATACTTATTATTTGTTTAAGTCTGTGGGACTCACGCCTCACTGTGAGTGTGCAAGCTGCCTTTGATCAGGACAGATGCATGAATGCCACCGTGGGGCATGGTGAATGGAAGAAATCCCTCCTCAAACAGGCATACTTCCACTTCGACTCTGGCTTCACTCCCATTCACTACTAGGACACAGAAAAAGCAGATATAATGTGCCTGGATAGTTGGCGTCAGGTGAGTGCTAATCCCTAATCATTTTTTTCTGTCAGTAAGAGGAAAGAGCAACTACTGACCACAGCACCCCAACCTGTGGTATATGAAGGTGATACCAAACTTTGAGTGGCACCTGAGCAGGGTGCGATCTGGGCTACAATCCAGCATGCATCCACAGTGTTCAAGAGGGCTCTCACCAAAGTCTACTGCAAATTATGTTGGTTATTCAGGAATAAGGTGGCAACACAATTGTAAATAATAGCTTTTAAGGGTCAAAGAAGTGGGAATTGAATGTTTTTTCCACTTTTTGTAACTTTCTGTGCACTTTTATGGTAACTACAGTAAAAATATTGCCTTCCTTTATCTTTATTTTAAATTTTTTTAATTTATTTTTTCCAAAAAGAAACACAATCTCAGCATTTCTAGGTTCAAACAAAACTAGATTTTGGTAACAAACCATTGAAGTATGACCCCATGGGAAAAAAATAAATGCATGTAACCATGAACATAAAAGTTTTTAGAAAAGAAAAAGATTTTGGGACAGCAAAGTCACTGTCAGCAAGGAAATTACTTCATATGAATCTGACATTGAATTCAGTTCTCTATCTCTCCCCCTGTACTCTCCCCGCTTCTCATCACAAAGTGCCACATGGAAAGCGTATCTCATCAGTAAATGATCTGAGAAAACAGGCAGGAAAGAGGAAAGCACAAGATAATTTCACTTGTATAGATGAGCAGAGAGAAAAACAGTAATAAAGCAATCAGTTGAGCAAACAGAGACTGTGGTAGCAACACAAACGATCATCACTCTCAAAATATGAGATGTAAACAAATTTGTAGTGGAGATCTTAATCACAACATAATTCTAATCAAATAGGTTTGCTTAGAGAGGGACTTTTATTCATGTCTATAAAATACTGAAGTACTAAACAAAATCAGTAATCCTGTTCCTCTGTGCAAAATTTGTAAATCTGAGTAGAACTTTTTTCTCCCATTCAATTACAGTTTAAAACTAGATCTTCTGCTGCTCTGAATTACCATGCCTCCATGAAATTCGTGGTACTTTGTTGATGTACATCACCTGAAGTTTGGGTTCTTTGTACTCAGTTTAGTGATGGTGAAGATATGAAAATAAAACCTTTTCCTATTCAAGATATTAACCCAGCCTGAGAAAGGCCACGCATGAAGGTAGCAGGAGCAAGTACTCAGCATTGGAAGAAATCATATAAAGATCGTACTGTATTGTTATTTGTAAAAGGATATTTACAAGCAGACACTCCAAGATGCCACTTAGACTGTTTTTCTTTCTGGCTTAGCTTTTAGCTTCTGAATTACTGTGAATTTCTCTTAAAAAAACCCACCACCACCAAATAATATAAATAATAATAATTTTAAAAAAATAAATCTCCAAATGTATTTTAGTACCTCAGATCTGGTTTGTTCAGAGGTTATTTACTACACAGATCTGGTGAAATTTAGTAGCAACTGATCACATAACTCCTTTAGTGCCACCTGGAAACTACGTTGATTAGGAAATCTTCAAAAATACCCTTTGTTATTGAGCTACTGGCGTCCATAGGTTTAAAAATTCATAGAATCATAGAATGGTTTGGATTGAAAAGTGCCTAGTCTAGTTCCAACACATCTGCCATGGACAAGGACACCTTCTCCTAGACCTGGTTTCTCACGGTTTCATATAACCTTTCAGGGATGGAAGGTGCCTCAGACTCTGAGTAAAGAATTTTCTTCTCAAATCTCCTCTAAATCTCTCTTCTTTTAGTTGAACAGCATTTCTCTGAGTTCTGCCACTATCTACCATAGTAAAAAGTTCCATCAGTGAAGCTTTCCTAAGATGATTTTTTATTTATTATAATGGGGATATCTCATACTTCTTTTATAGTTACAGTCGGCCCTCTTGCACTTTGCGCCTCCATATTCCAGCTTCAGATCTTAGCAGCATGATTTTTTAGTGATGTAGGAGACCCATCTCACAACTGCGCATGGGTGACCTGACGCCTGGGGGTGGTGGTGGTGGCGGCAGCATCCGCGGCGGCGGAATGGGCGGTGGTGGTGGCGCGGGTGGCAGGGAGGGCGGCATGGGCGGCGGTGGCGGCATGGGTGACGGTGGTGGGCAGCAGTGGCACGGCCGTCATTCAACGCGGAAGCTGGGCTACGCGGATCCCAATTAAGACCGCGGGTCTGTGTTATAGGAGACCCGACTGTATTTAAATTTAATCTGGTTTTCTGTTATGTAAAGTCATATAGTCTTTGGTCATTCTCTGCTTTTCTCTTTTTTGTTGAGTTTTTATATTCCTCAAAATTTTGTGCCTAACACAAAATGACGTACTCCAGTAAGGTTATCTTCAGAGCTGAGTGTATAAGTTGAATTTCTTCAATATTTCACAGTCTGTAGTCTTGCTTTAATATTTGTTTTAATTGTGCTTTTCCTTTTGCAGCTGTATTGAATATGCATCTAACTTGAAATTGGTTTATAATTTTAATTCATTTTTCTCCTTTTTAAAATTTACTTTGTGTATCCCAGTATACACAGCTAAAAATTAGGATATAGTTTCTCTATTGAATTTGGTGTCAATTTTCCCATTGTTTTCAGTGAAGCTTAGAAGTTATTGCAAGATGAAGTTATTGCAAGATAACTCAACAGAGAAGTTAATTATGAGAACATTACCTTGTAACTTGAGAAATTTAAAGCTCTTTTTTAACTGGAAGTATTTATTAACAGCTGTAAAATGCCATACATACCTATTTGATGCTATTCCTATAAAACACTTAAGAAGTTTGGGTTTTAGTACATACATTTCAAAGAAAGCTACTAATTAATATTTAGTAACTAGATATTTTTATTCTACATATACTTCCTAGGCCCTGAAAGTATTACAGACCTCACAAGAAGTTAAGTAGAAGTAGTGTCATTTCACTAAAGTAAAGAATCATGGAAGGGACATTCAGTGGGCTGAACGTAAGAGCAGGAACATGTGTGCTTTAGATTTAATTCTGTGGTAAAGTGGAGTTGTGAACCATGGGAGAAGCAGTCTGCATGTTGAGAACACCCATGATGAAGTACCAAAAAAAATCCCTAATCTGGTGATTGTGTCAGGAAGGCTCAAGTGACTGTGGATCACAAAAAAAAATTGACAAGTTATAATTGTTCAATCATACAGAAATGTGAAAAAGGGTTATTTCTTAAATGGACTCTCAAGAAAGCAGTTGCTCTAAAGTGTTTAAGATATCCTTGGTGATTCTCAAATTCTTCGAGATATCTTATTCTTCGTGATAAAATAGGCTTCCTTAATTTCAGGGAGACTGAGAATCAATAGGACCATTCATCAAGTTATATATCCAGGGACTGATTGTGGTAATCTGTTTAATTAAAACATGAAAAAGCATTATAAAGGCAAGCATCTCACAATGATATGACTTCCTGGCATCTATTAACACTTCTCAGTAAACAAGCTGTACAACTGGAAACGGCCTTCTGGAAATTCAAGTAGGATACTCATATAACCTTTGAAATAAATAGAGTAAATTTTTCATCGAATGCCTGAGCGTTAGAATTTGTGTTGTTTAATATTTGACTTAGCTTTCAGTTCATTAATAGAGTTTGTGTTCAACCATTAGCAAACAAAATTCCTGATCACACAGTATGGTATTGCTTGTTTTCCATTGTTGTGCTGAACGTACCCAGCTAATGGGAACCCTCCGCTCTGGGTAATGCCACGTTTAAGAAGAAGAAGATAATGAGAAATACTGTAATGTATATTTTAGAGCAGTTTTGAGAAGAAGAAATCATAAATGCAAAGTTTTACTTTTAAAAAATCACCTTGGATTCTTGAGCTATTTAATATTATCTCTCTTTTCGAAAGGCATTTTATTCTGAAAAGCTGAACACACTCCCATTAGCAATATGTTCTGTCAAGAGCATCTGGGGAAATATATTTGTTGTATTAAAAAAACATATAAATATTCTCACATTTGCTGTATGGGTTAACACATAGCAGCTGTATTGTAAAACCTCATGCTTTGCAGAACACAGTCCATCAGAAAAGATGTGTTTTGGTTCATCTGAGAGAGAGAGGACTATAAATCACTGGGTGGTAATAGGAATTGTCAGGGAAAGCTCTGCTCAGCAGCACAGGAATGGAGGCACAGAGGAGAGTTCAGTGAGAGAACGACTTCTCTACCCACCTGTCACTCCTTCCCAGTGCCCCTGCAGCCATATGCTCCTAATTTTAATTTCCTGTCACAGGCAGTACAGTTTCCCTCTGCCCTCATTTCATCTGCCTTAAATGCCTTTGCCTCATTTAACTCACCGTTGCCTCAAACAGAAGAGATCCCTGTCACTTTCTTATCACCCTTTTCCTTGAGTGGGCTGCTGAGATACTTGATTTACTGGCATCGCATAAGAGAGCTGCCTGCCTATTAATAGGTGTGATCTCATATCCCCAAAAATCCTTACTGCTTTTCTGTCGGGGACATGTAATTCTCATCATTGGTGAGAATTAATGTCTCAGTATCATACAATGAATTCCTAATGGAGGTTCAGACCTTGGAGATTGTGAGAAACACATGTTGGCGTGTGACTCTGGATCTGATTGTATATATCTGTTTTATATTAGTGGAGGTGGGAAGCTGCTAAGAGAGTTGTGATTAGCTCTCAGTTTGGTAAATGTAAGTACCTTCAAAACTCCACTGGGATACAGTTCAGCTACTTTAACAATTCCCAAAGTTTCTGCTGAAAATTTTTCTTGTAGATACCTGATGATTTCTTCAGCTTTTTTTTGGTTTAGAAAGGCAAAGTTATTTTAAAATATGTATTTTTTTCCCACAGGTAGAAGCCTAGAATCATAGAATGGCTTGGGTTGGCAAGGACTGTAAAAGATCATCTAGTTCCAAACCCTCTGCCATGGGGAGGGACACTAGAACAGGTTGCTGAAGGCCCCATCCAACCTGGTCTTGTCTCTAATCAGTAAATGGAATTTTGCCTTGCAATATGTTTCATTTGTTCATGTTTCTTACGTAAGTCTATTTCTGAAAAAATGCCCTGTTGTCCAGACTGTTAGGTATTCTATTAACGAGAAAGTCCCAAAATTTGGCCCAAGAATCCCAATGTTGTGGTGTTTTTAAAATAAAGCATTGATTTTTCAGTGTTTTTAGAAGTGCCAGTTCCCTGCAGTATCAGAACTGAGTAATAAGTCATTTGATGTTCGCTCTGAGGTACGGAAATGTAATTAAAACAGAGAAGTGGTGAAAGTATTGTACTGCCATAATTACTTTTATGTCTGTCCATTTTATTTAAGAATATTTCTGTGTTTCAGGAATAGTTTTTGGGAGCTATACTGTGGTTGTGAATTACTATATTTTCATACAATCTCTGAGATAATGCCATTGGATTTGCCACAAGTACTTGCCATTAAGGCCCTGCATGGTGCAGCAGTGAGGCAGCAGTGAGGCACTGAAAGCAAGCAGATACAACTTTTGTAGCTATCACAGATCCTTTCAGCCTGCTTCTGGCTTGCATTCTGGACCCAAAGAAGATTTTGTGAAGTCTGGCAGGTTGGTGGGGGTTTTGTAGTTTTGTAGGCTCTGTTATTTGCTTCCGGTGTTGCAGGTTGATGTCTGCTGAGGTTGTGTATGCATCTATAGAGCTGAGCCAGGGGTCATGGTGGATCGCTTACTGAGGTACACGAAGTAAAGCTACATCCATCTGCATCTCAAACTCCTCTGGGAGTAGAAAAAGAAAGAAGCAATTTAAAGGTACTGTGATTCCAGTCCTTTCATGTGAGAAGAGTCACTTGAGACTAGTAAAGATTACAGCCAAGTGAGGTTTGCTGGAGTGTGAAAAGCCTGAAATTAGAGAAGATAATTACTCGCCAAGCAGCACCCACAGTTCAGGGAAGGCGAGCTGTTCCTACAGCCCTACACAGTGATGACCTCCAACAGAGCCAGTGGGGAAACAAGGTTTTCTTTCCCCAGCTGAGTGAAAGGGAGCATGGATGGGAAGTTTAATTCTCTTACCAGAGATACACTGACACGGCTTCTATTCCTTGGCTCATTCAAGGAGAGCAAAGAGCAGAAAGCATGCAACAAATTGGTGGCCTCTTGTTATGAAGCTTAGAACATGGTTACTATTAAGGATAGTGCATGCAGTTGAGTTAGTGAAGGGAAATTAATCTACTCTGTATAACAAGCATTCTTCTATTAATCTGCACTGAATATACTAGAAACACCTTGTGAGTCTGGTGACTTCAACAGCTCAACACTACAAGGTCATCAGCACAATCCTTTTGTTTATTCAGTGTTAGGCAAGGGGCACAGCAGCAACAGCACTGTAAAAGCACAACCAGACAAGACGGTCCACACTTGAAAGTTTATAATCCAAAGAAGTTACCATCTCCCTCAGACCTGTATTTTCTTCTCTAGTCCTCATTGTGTTAAATGTGCTCTCAAGCTTGAAAACACTGATGTCTTATGGAGCTGCAGCCCAGCTGTTCTCAAGAGTCCTTCATGCTGTTGCACATGGGCCCATCAGCCAGCTGGTGTGAACCTGCTCGGGTGTCCACTTTTGGGAGTGGGCACTCTCTGGAATGGCCGCATGAGGAACTAACTCTGTTTCTGAAGCTTATTTCTCTCCAACATACGGAGCAAAATCTCAATTGGTGAAATCATTAATATGTGTGCAAACAACACAGAAAGTAGATCAGCTTCCTTCTAGGACCGAGCAGAAGCTATTAACACTGCTAGTGTTTCTACAGTTGTTGTGGAGGTGTCCAGACCTCTTCGTTGATGTGCACAAGTGCCTCTGTGAATAATGGTTTTGGATTCCACCAAATATATTCTATAATCTCAGGTGGAAAGGGAAAAAGGACTGACCAACACTATTTACTTTGTTCCCTGCTTCTAAACCTAATCACGGGAAACAATGATTTACAGAAAAATAAGCTAGTAAAAAACAAGGGACAATCTGGGGAAAACTTTTCTTCCAATTCACAATCCAAACCTAATACTATAGGCAGAAGGTATTGACATATTGCAAACATACATTTAAGATGATGCTCTCAGCATAAATATTCACTTACTTCCAGTTCAGGTTAAACTCTCATGCATCCTAATCATTAAGGACTTTGTATTTACCTTGGAAGACTTTTACAGTCATAGACACCACATTCAGGAGGGAGTGGATTTGCTATTACCTATTCTACTAATATTGCCTTTTGGCATATCCTGCTTCATTTGTAAACATTGGGGAGCTTTACCTCAGTTTCACTTAAGGAAAAGCTGCCTTTCAATTATCTTGTGGTAAACATGGTTGCCACAACTGAACTGACAATGCAAATCAATATATTACTTCATGCAGTGTATCTTATTCTTGTGATGATAACCAAAATTATGTTCCTGTCATCTGTCATGTGGGGCTTTCTTTTTCCCTTGCAAGGGACTTCACCTTCAGCAGAGACACCATTATTTAATGATATATTCTAAGGATATATAGTATTGTTTTTGTATTTGTGGGCTCTGCTTATTATTTACATGGTGCATCTCCTTCTGGAGGTGAGCTGATTTATATGTTGCCATAGAAAAGGCAACATGTTCTTTCTGTAGCAGAGCCAATATCAGAGTAGCACTAATGGTGTTACTTGTGCTGGGTTTGTTATACGAACAAATAAAGGTGTCCCATTTTTGATGCTGCCAGTTTGAGACATTCTATAAATTCAAAACACACAGAAATTACAAAAGAAATAAAATAGAGGGTGTCGTGGTTTGACCCTGGCTGGATGCCAGAGACTCACCCACAATGTCTCCCGGAGGAGAAAACTGGAAAAAAAACTTACCACAGGTAAAACAAGGCAAGTTACAAGTGAGGAATNTCTGGAGGGCCCCCCATAGCTTTCAGCTTCTCTGCTTCCCACACACACTCTGCTCTGGCACAACTACATCTTGTTACTAAATTTTTCCCCCTTTCTCAAATATATTGTTCACAGAGGCATCTCTATCTCCTTCTGCTCATGACCTTGATCTCCATGGCAGCGACGGAGGTCCAAGCGGAAGCTATTAACCCCCTCGCTGCCAGAGGAAAAAAACCCAAACCATGACAGAGGGTCAGAGCTGGCTGCATCAATAAATGGCTAGAAGCCATGTAGGCAGGAGACCTGGGTATAATCATATTCAGAGACTTGAAATCACTTGAAGTAGAGGATAGTGGAGGACTTATAGCTCCCCAGAATTAAATAATTTCAGAGGAATGATGACACAGCTCCTGCATGTGTTGAATATCTTTTTTTTTTTCCTGGAACACACATCATATTTCATGGATTTAAAAACATGAATATACATTTTCCCACCAAAAATACATTTGACTTGAGTAATAGCAACATGAGTTTCTTAAGAGTCTCTGNAGCAGGTGGATGCTGGAGGGACGCTGCAGCCTGTTGGATCCCACATTGGAGTAGAGTCCCAGAAGAGACGTGTGGCCCATGAAGAGGAGAGTCCACGCTGGAGCAGAACTGTACCTGGTAAGATCTGTGTGCTTTTGGATGGGACCACGCTGGAGCAGTCAGTGCTCAAGGACTGCACCCTGTGGAGTGATCCCCGTCAGCAGAATTTGGAAGAGCTGCTGTCGCTGTGATCGGACTCACATTGGAGATGGTCGTGAAAGACTTTGTCCCATGGGAGGGATCCCATGGAATGCAGGGGAATAGCCTCCTCCCCTGAGCAGTGGCAGAGAAACACCAACTGCTTGTTTTTCCTCTACTCCTGTCACCCGCTCCTCCTGGAGGAAAGGGGCAATGTGGTATCTGTTGTAAGAGACAGAGGGGTAGGGGACAAGGTTGCCTTTAAGATGATACTTCTCATGTTAAGCTCTGATCTTGTTAGAAATAAATCCTTTACATCCCCACTTTGGAGTTTGTTTTGCCTGTGTCAGTAAAAGATTTTCTATCAGTCCTCATTCCTGCTGTAGCAAACGTCTTTATTTTTGTTGAATGTTCCTCTTTCCCCTGTTAGTACTGAGGTGAGGGGCAGGGTATGCAGTGAGAGAGTGGCTGTGGGTGAGTCTCTGGCATCCAGCCAGAGTCAAAACACCACAAACCCCTTTGTCACTAAATGATGGAGATATAACATTATTCTTTCATATTTCAAAGTTTAAAAAAACCCTGGGAAACCAAAAAAAGGAAGATTGTCAGAGCAGTATAGAGTTAGGTGTGCTGCCTATACTGTTTGGTTTAGGAGAAAATATAAATACACTGTAGCAAGTTATAAACAATAGCCTGCTACCATAAAACAAAGTAATTTGCAGTGACAAAGTAGAAAAAAACATAGTAAACTAAATATTTAAGGAGAGAATTTTGATATAAGACTATGTAAAGCATACTTAAATTTTGTATGTGTTCCATGCAGTTGTGAAGGCAAATGGAACTTCACTATGTGAAAATAAGCCTTTATCTCATGAAGAACAATGGATAATGAAAAAAAGATCCAAAGGAGCTCAAAACTTGTGTCTCTCATGCTTTTAATTGTCTATTCTTCTGAGGCAAGCCAGTAAATGGCAGAAAGTCAAACATAAAAAGATGAGTAGGAATATTAAACAGTGAAGCTCCTAGGGGTGATAATGGTCCACAAAAAAGAGACTGGGAAGCAGTTGCAAGTAGTCTTGAGGAAAGAGTGATGCTGAACTTGGAAACATGATGGTAATCCCTCTGAAGGAAAATTAAACTGACACACGTCAATGGGCAGGAAAAATCTCTGGAGCAGTAATGCTGAAAGCAAAGAGGATGTAGAGGTAAGGATTTGCAATGCAGTATCCCTCAAAAAGAAAAGGCTGGTAGAATATGGAGTTGGATGGAGAGGAGAGGGGGGATGTAAGTACATATATCAACTGCTGACAAAAAGCAGCATTGTTCAGGCATGGCTCTGCTGCTCTAGGTTTTGCTGGTTACATATGGTTAGAACAACTCCAGAGGTAAGTGGGACTGATCTGTATTAAATGTTCTAATACAAGAAAAATAACTCCCTTTGACTAAAGACAGGGCTTGCCTAATACCAATTAGGTGAAATCAGCAAAGGAACGAACTGGCTATTATTTTATATTAACCAATAAAATATTTTTATACTGACAAGCAGAATGAATACTCTGATAATACGATGTGTTTGAAAGGAGAAAGTCAATCTCTGTGTGAAACATGGAAAAAGAAAGAAAAAAATAATAGAGAAAACAAAGAGAATAAAGAAACAATATTGAACACCAAGCTATCCAAAGCTGTGCTTGGATAGGAATATCTCTGTCAAAGGTGTTGAATGCTCAAGCTTTAAAGGTAAAACTTTAATTGGTGTCCTAGAGCTCTATGACCAGATACTTCTTTGAATCTCTTCCTTATAGCCAGTCTAAACCTACCTTCGTTCAGTTTGAAGCCATTACCCCTTCCGCCTGTAAAAAGTCCCTCCCCAGGTTTCTTGTAAGCCCATTTAGGTGGGAAAACTAACACACATTTTTCAGAAAACCTTAAAGGCATGTTCTATTTTCGTAGTATTTCAGGGTTTCTTTTGTGGTCAGTCAATGAAACACAGCTCACAGGAAGCAAGTTTATCTCACTTTTTAAGGAAGGGTCCGATACACATCCTGGAGACAGTGACAGTGGAAGCAGATGAAACGAGCGAGCGAGCTGGGGAGTCTGGGCTGCCCCACCAGCAGAGCCGAGCTGGCAAAAGCATCTCTTCACTCTCTTGGTTTCGAGTAAAGCTGTGGGAGAATAAGAAGTAGGAGGGTTCCACCTGCCGGCCAAACTACCAAGCAAATTGCTCCTGAAAAAGGGACGGAAGGTTTTCATCTGCGATTCTGTGTGTTTAAATGTGTGAGACAGAGGGGGATCAACAGCACAAGCCTGAGGGACTGCCTTGCTGTCCGTACCCATCACCATTCAGCGTGGCATGCAAAGGGGGGTTCATCACGGTAATTTCTTCCCCTGCGATGGTTTTCTCTCGAGGTTAATTGATCAGTATCAAAGGTTTTCAGAATTCTCAATTAGTTACAAACCTAAAAGCAACTCAGATCTATTACATGCAAACCCCATTGTCCTGTTCCACTGGTGGTTGCTGAAATAAATAATACATATAACTCTTAAGGAGACATTTTACTTATGACTAATAGGTGCTGAGAGCTACAGGTCATGATGTTCATTACCTAATAGGATTTTTTTCCTTGTGAGTCAGAGATAACCTAATGCCCCAGAATGGAAAAATGAGCCACATTAGCTAAGTGTCACAAACCCCAGAAACTTGTCACTTTTAGAAGTTGAAATTTGAAACACAGGTAATAAATTCCTGATTTTCTGTTTCCTTTCAGATACTATTCAAAATGCTACTGCAGCTGGTTGAATTTTATGCAGATCCTGCCTTATTTGACTCATGGCCTTGTCTAGTGTCAGAGTTTGGAAACCCAAGGAGCACCATTTTACACCTTTGTGTATTTCAAGTTGTTTCCTTTGCTTTAGACATCCTGGAGCAAGTGCTATCTCATATTAGAGTTTTGAGTTGCTTTACAGCAGCAGCAAAACAACCTTCAGGAATCTGCCACCATGCTGAGGCTCTGGAAGAAAGAGCAGCCAAGGATTTATATATATAAAACTCTATCTATACACATATTATGTGAACCTAATATATATAACATGTTTTATTGCAGTTAGTAACACTATTTCCACTGATTTTTCACCCAGTTTCATGTCTCCTGTGGGATATTGAATAGAATGTAAAGGAGAAGATATCTGAAAACTTTGTGCAGACTGCAAGGAAGTAATTAATTTTCTTTTTCTCTGTAAAATGTACATTCTTACAGTACACTCTGCAGCAGAGCAAACTGGTAACACCAATTGGTGTGTTTCTAAAAAATCTAATCCATGTCAGGATCACAAAGCAGAGGGCAACAGTAAAAAAAAAAGAGAAAAAGATCACTAATGTGGACAGTTGAATCTTCTGCTTCTATAATGCCACAAGTACCAGAAGAAAAAAGCAACAGAGATGTGTGGAATGCAAATCTCCAGAATTCTAGGATGTCTGCAGTTACAGTATGTAAACAGTATGTAATTTTGTGGGGGAACTGATTAGAAGCACCACTTGTCTTCGAAACAGCCAGACAACGTGTTTTAAAATCAATCTGTAGCTGAATTAGGGTGTAGTTGAAAAAGCTCAACAAATTCCAAGGATTAAACTGATTCTTGTTACAGGTTAACAACGCTCTAAAGGTAGCATTAGTTTTGTCTCATCACTCTCTTGGGACTCACTTTTTCACCTGCTTTGTGTTAATCACACATCTGATGGGGGAGAGAGAGACTACGTTGTGGAAATGCTTAAGTGTTCCCCCTTGATTCCAAATTATTGTCTTCAAAAAGATACTGCCCTTTAGTAGGATGTAAAGATAGAACTGAATTTCCTCAGTGTTGAAACGAGAATCTATCTAATAAGGGCAAAAGGGTTTTGGCCCACAGGCTGGCAGGACTCATTGACAGGGCTTTAAACTGGGTTTGAAGGGGGAAGGGGATCCAGCAGTCACTCGAGAGGACACTGAAAATGGTAAAAATGAGTCAAAAACATATTCAGCAACCCAGCTGAACTGTATGTATACCAATGCACGCAGCCTGGGTAATAAACAGGAAGAACTGGAGGTTTTGGTGCATCAGGAGCGATATGATATAGTTACCATCACAGAAACATGGTGAGAAGATGCGCATGATTGGAGTGCTACATTGGCAGGCTACACACTCTTCAGAAGAAATAGGAGAGGATGGAGAGGTGGGGGAGTGGCCTTATATATTAAAGCAATCCTTGATACCATGGAACTTGACATCAAGGATGATCAAGTAGAGAGCCTATGGGTTAAGGTAAGAGGGATAACCAATAAAACTGAAATTCTGCTCAGAGTATACTATAGACTGCCTGACCAGGAGGAAGAGGTGTACCTATTGCTCTTCAAGCAACTAGAGATAGCCTCAAGATTGGCTGCCCCAGTTCTTGCAGAAGTCTTTAATCTGCCTGACATCTGCTGGGAACATAAGACAGCAGAGAGGAGGTAGTCCAGAAGGTTCCTAGAGATAGTTGATGATTGTTTCTTGATGCAGCTGGTGAATGAGCCTACCAGGGGTAAGGCTGTGCTCAACCTACTGTTTACAAATAGGGAAGGGTTGGTTGGCGATATCGTGGTCAGAGGCCATCTGGTTTGCAGTGACTATGAGATAATATTGAGTTTTCAACTGACAGTGTAATGAGAAAGGGCATGAACCAAACCTTCATGCTGGATTTCTGGAGGGCAGACTTTGGACTATTTAAGGATTTAATTAGGAGGGTACCATGAGAAACAGCCCTGAACAGCAAGGGACTCCAGGAATGCTGGATATACTTTAAGAATGAACTCATGAAGACGCAGGAGCAGGCGGTCCCAATGTGCCGAAAGATGAGTCGGGGGGGCAGAAGACAGGCCTGGATGAGCAAGGAGCTCTTGAAAGAACTAGGGGAAACAAATAGGATGCACAGCCTTTGGAAAAAAAGAGGAGGTAAGTCAGGGTGTGTNATGAGGAAAAGGCAGAGATACTTAATGTCTTCTTTGCCTCTGTTTTTAACAGTAAGACAGATTGCCTGTCCAGGACAACTGGACTTCTGGACTGGAGGAAGGGGTAGGGGTGCAGTATAACCTCCTTGTAATCCAGGAGGAGGTAGTTAGAGACTTGCTGAGTGACCTGGATCCTCACAAGTCTATGCCACCGGATGGGATCCATCCTAGAGTGATTAAAGAGTTGACAGATGAACTCGGTAAGCCACTCTCCATAATTTACCAACAGAAGGGCAGGAAAGATGATCCAAGTAATTATAGACCTGTCAGCCTGACCTCAGTCCAGGGCAAAGTCATGGAACAGATGCAAAATAACCATGACATTAGACCTAGTCAGCATGGATTTTGGAGAGGTAGGTCCTGCCTGAGCAACCTGATCTCCTTTCATGAGCTGGTGACTCGCCTGGCTGACGATAGAAAGGCCATGGATGTTGTGTACTTGGACCTTAGCAAAGCCTTTGACATGGTTTCACATGGTAAGCTTCAGAAGAAACTTTCAGAGTGTGGGTTGGATAGGAGCATTCTGTGTTTGGTTAGGAATTGGTTGGATGGACGAGCACAGGGAGTGTTGGTAAACGGTGCCACATCCAGCTGGAGGCCGGTGGAGTCCCACAAGGATCAGTGCTTGGTCTGGCACTGTTTAATATCTTTATTGATGATATGGACGAGGCAACAAGAATGATGAAAGGACTGGAGAACAAGCCTTATGAGGAGCGACTGCAGGAGCTGGGATTGTTCAGTGTGAAGAGGAGGCTCAGAGGTGACCTCATTTCTGTTTACAACTACCTGAAAGGAGGTTGCAGCCAGGTGGCTGTGACTCTCTTCTCTCAGGCTGCCAGCACCAGAACATGAGGACATGGCCTTAAGCTACACCAGGAGAGGTTTAGGTTGGATGCTAGGAAGAGCTTTTTCACAGAGAGAGTGATCCCTCAGTGGAATGGTCTGCCCAGGGAGGTGGTGGAGTCGCCATTCCTGGAGGTGTTTAAGAAAAGACTGGATGAGGAACTCAGTGACATGGCCTAGACAATGGGAGTCTTGGATGGATGGAGTGCAGTGCCCATGGTTCCATGGTTGTGGGTTCGATCCCTGGGTGGGCGTTTGCTTGGGAGTTGGACTAGACTATCCTTGTGGGTCCCCTCCAACTGGAATAACCTGTGAACCTGTGATCAACTGGCAACTCAATGCATGCAGGAAGGACCAGTCCAACAGAGAGATCTGGACCTTGCAGCAGCTGGTGAATTTGCAAGTTGGCTTCTTACTTTCCTATGCCAGCAAAAACATTCACCAAATGCAAGAAGTCAGATTCTGCTTTTGACTTTTCAGTCAGAAAAGAATACGGACCTGGAGATTATAATGAGTGTTTTATTGGTGCAGGATGGAAAAGGTCTCATGTGTTGTATTTGCTAGTCAGATATGGAGTTTTAAATTAATTTTAAAGTAACCCTGGCTTTAAACCATTAGGACTACAGTAATCTGTTATAGGGTGTGACAGGCCATTTACACTCACTGTCTGCATTTCAAAGAGAAGACATATGACACATAATGTGAATTACTATTTTTGACATGCTACTGCACTAAAAGATCATGTCAGGAGGATGTAAATAATTGCATTGGCTGCTGGTCTCCATGCTGTTACTTTCTATGAAACAAAATTAATTGAGATGCAACTGACAGAGAGACTTGATCCAAACATTCTTCAAGATATTCTTTAAAGTGGAATAACCATATCCAATTTACTAGAGATTTAATACAGGAATAACAACAACTGCCTACATCCTGTCATCAGACCTTATTAATTCATTTATCTGGCTTATATTTTGTTAGTGGAACTAACTACAGAGTGATTTTAATTTTTCAAACACCTGAAGTTTTGCAATCACCAGTAAAGGCTTAGTTACCTCTCCTTCTGTGAGATAAAAGAAAAGAGGATGAGAAGAACAACAGAGCAAATTCCATGTACAAAAGTTTTGTGTGCTGTGAAGGTCTTTGGTTTGTTTGCTTTTCTGTTTGTTTTTCAGAAAGAGTATGACACTGTGTGCAATGAAGCTAAAAAGGAAAAGAAAACCAGCTGTGGTCGATGGATGAATGCCTGAAGATTCAGTGAAGTGGGGCAGGATGCGGCAGCGGCTGCCCATCCCGGGCGTTGTCGATTCGCTAGAGGGAGTCAGAGTAGCAGCTTAGAGTTTCATTTCATCTGGTTTGAACCCCTGGAGAGGTTTTCTTCTGCGAGAAGGCTTCTTGTTAACCGGCATTCTAAGTCCCCCCTTCCCTTCTACAAGGGCCCATGGCTGATAAAGAGACCGAAGCTCTCACAGAAACGTTTGAGAATAAAAGCATACAAAGTGCCGTGACACTATGTATAGTATATGGATCTTTGTAGTATGTTGGCAACATACAAAATGTTGGGATAATTTCTCTCTTATTCCTGCTGGGGAATGGATGACTGGGCATTTGTATAGTGCTTGTGAAAGGAGAAAGTTTCTCTTGAGACCAGGCAGGGAGCTGGCATCTGCAGTTTGCATTTCTTTGTGTTGTTTTGCCAATGCCATCATCTACACCTCTTTTTATAAGAGTTGAAGGGCAATTTGAGAACAGTCGAGTAGCCACCTTAAATCAAAATAAACCCACAATGACAAATGAAGCTCACAGCACAAACCACACTTGTTCCAGCCACAGGGTAACAATCACCTCTTTAGGCTGCACTGTCCAAAGGAGGTTATGTGGATTTATGGAAGGGAGTCCCGGTTTCTGAATAATACCCCTATTCAGGGAATAAAATCCTGGAGGTGTCCAGCACAGATGGCTAAGACAAGTCATAGAATCATAGAATAACCCTGAGTTGGAAAGGACCCACAAGGATCATTGAAGTCCAACTCCTGGCCCTGCACAGCACAGCCCCGAGTGTCACACTGTGTGCCTGAGAGTATCATCCAAACACTTCTTGAACTCTGTCAGGTTTGGTGCTGTGATCACTTCTCTGGAAAGCCTGTTCCAGCACCCAACCCACCCTCTGGGTGGAAATCTTTTCCTAATATGCAATGTAAACTTCCCCTGATACAGCTCCATGCCATTTCCTTGGGTTCTATCCATGGTCACTAGAGAGAAGATACCAGTGCCTGCCCCTCTGCTTCCCCTTGTGGGGAAGCTATAAATGTGATGAGGTCTCCCGCTCATTCTCTACTTCTCCAGGCTGAACAGACTGAGTGACCTCAGCTGCTCCTCACAAGGCTTCCCCTCAAGGCTCTTCACCATCTTCGCATGCCCTCTTTGGGTGTTCTCTAATAGCTCAATGTCTTTCTTATATTGTGGCAACCAAAACTTCACAGAGTGCTCAAGGTGAGGCCACACCAGTGCAGAGCAGAGTGGAACAATCACCTCCCTCAAACGGCTGGTGATGCTTTGGCTGGTGCCCCCAGGACATGGTTGGCCCTTTTGGGTATTGAGATAGAAGATCTTTTCCAGCACTGTGGATATGGAAGCAATGCCTCATTGGGGTGTACTGTGAGAAACTCTGGGCATTTCAGGGGGAAGCAGCAATAGTTTTGGGATGATATCTGTGGAAAACGGGTTGGGAGAGGGGAGAGTAAGAGGGAGAAGGAAGAAATGAGGGGCTGCATGATGGTCTTTGCGGAAGGGGGAAAATGAAGCATTAGAACTGACCTGTGAGGAAAATGAGAAATCAAGTCTGTCTATGCAGCCAGGAGCAGAGAGATTTCTTTTTTCTTTTTAAATTACAGACCAATCAGAATTTCATTCCATTTCAAAATGGAAAGCTGTTCCTTATTCATTAAAAATGTACATTCCTTAAAATATGGATCAGCAGCAGGCCCCTCTGGTGAACAGTGAGTTACAGTCCTTCCAGCTTGAACTAAATTATTTGTGTTGGTTTTACGATCTGAAATGCAAAGTCCTGTGTTCCAGTGCTTCTTTCCAATGATTTTAAGTAATTTTGTTATAATACTTGTAGCTTTTAAATGTCTGAACAAAGATATACATTCAGGGGTTATGAGAGGAAAAGGGAAAGGAGACCAGAAAAGCACCACTCATAATGGAAAATAATAAAATAGTTGTAAAGCACTCCTGAGTAGGGGAATAGGGAGAGTGGAGCAGAACTGAGTAATGAACTTCAGTGTGTAGTCTCTTCAAAATTTAAGTACTTTATACTGAATCATTTGACTTGAATATAAACCTACAGTTATAATTACAAGTCAGCTCTGGAACATGAAGGGCCTTGTTGCCTTCCACAATGCATAAAATTTTGCCTAAGGATCACTTTTTCAAATCCAGTCTCACTTCAACACAGTCTTGTATAGAGACTCAACTAATATTACATGACATACATCATTTTTGCGGCCATGAAGAAACATCAGAAAAACACGAAGAAATAGTATGTTTTGTCGTTAAACAACAGAATCAAGCCCAGCTTTGCCTTCATCTCAGATTGGAAATTAACATGCTTTTTTCTTACATTTGCTCAACACCAAAATTATTAAAGCTCTTGGACTGTCCTGAGTTGAAAGCATCTCTAACCTCTGGATCTTAAATTAGAATCAAGATGGAAAATTTACATTTCTTTTTCTTTCTAAATGGTTTTGTTACATAGAAGTGTGAAAATGTTTCTACTTCCTCACTGTAAAAATTGTAGGGGAGAAATCTCCCATTTACTCTGTAACTAAAATATGTAGGTTTTTTTTTTCCCCCCCAAAATGTAAAACTTTGAAAGGAACTTGTCTTCTGATTAATGAAGTCATAGGCTTGAAATCCATGTGAAGATTAAGGGCACTGTCTTCTCTGTGGAGTGACTAAACTGAACATAATTTAAAATTTATAAGAATGATGAACAGGAGGAGACTCCTGCAATATATAAGCTTTCATCCATTAATTTAATGAATATAATTATATGCATATGAAAAATAAGGAGGTGATTTGTGATAGCCAGTATGGCTTCAATACTGTCTCTAAGTTGGAGAGACATGGATTGTTGTGGATACCTCGTCCCTGGAAGTGTTCGGGGCTAGGTTGGATGCTGTTCTGGGCCACCTGCTGCATTTTAAGGTGTACCTGCTCATGGCTGGGGAGTTGGAACTAAGGGAGTTGGTTCTGTCCAACCCAAACCATTCTACGATTCGATGATTCTCTAGAAGTTACGTGTAATACTTGCTTTGTTAAAAGAGTAGTTTGAACAGATTTTTCAGCGTATTACCCCCAAAGTCCCCAAATGTCTCTCAACTTACTTTATTTGAGAGGCATTGAAAATTACTTCTGGGTACTGCACTACTATGTGCTTTATAAATGCCTTGCACACATGCTGATAAATACTGTAGTGCATGTAAATACATATATTATAGAATTATTCATCGATCACATGTAAATGCATTTACTCTGAAAGTTGTTGAAATGCCATTAAACTTTAGAGCTGATCACCAGTGCCTGATGCAGCTCCCATTGAAGTCAGTATGGGCATCTCTGTTGATTTCAGGGGAAGGTAATATTGCTCTTTGAAGTAAATTCTGTTGGCAGACACTTGAAGACATAAAGGACAGTAAAACTTCTATGAGGCTTCTTCACACTGAATGTCAACAATGTCTAAGAAAAAATCTGTTTAATAGTCTTATTGTAAACTGTAAGTCAAATAATTATTATGTGCTCTCCCACACAGTTGAACAATTGTTTTGCAAAATTTAAGCAATTGACTTTGTGACCATTACAGTTTCATAGATGTAATACTCTTAGTATAAAACAGTTTTTATAAACAGTATACTTTGAATAGGTTACTCTGAACCATACTCCTCTTGGTTAAGTAAAGTATTAGGGCTGTTGGTATAGGAAAGATAAAAATAAATTGCCCCTACTCTGAAAGCTGAAAGAGGCATCTGCAATAGCGGATACCCTGACAGTGAAGATGTTTGGAAAATTAAAGATGCAGGAGCAAAATTGCACAACAGCATCTTTAGCAAATAAATGTGTGGTGAAGTCAGTGGGAGCAGCAGCAGAGCAGCACCTGTAGGGAAAAAAAGAATTGCTCCCTAAGTTTTGAATTGGGGGCCAGTGCATGAGAGAGTGAAATGTGAATCTTCCTAATGCTTAAAGAATACAGAAAGAGGAATGCTTACTAATTATCTTTTAAATTGTCTAATATGTCACCTGATGAGTGACCTCTGCTAGGCCATCTGAGACTTTAGTAGTTGCATTAGGCATTAGTCAGACCACATCTTGAGTACTGTGTGCAGTTCTGGCCTCCCCAGTTTAAGAAGGATGTTGAGCTGCTTGAGAGGGTCCAGAGAAGGGTGACAAGGATGGTGAAAGGACTGGAGGACAAGCCCTATGGGGAGCGGCTACGGGAACTGGGGTTGTTCAGCCTGGAGAAGAGGAGGCTCAGAGGTGACCTCATTGCTGTTTACAACTACCTGAAGGGAGGTTGCCCCCAGGTGGCTGTGAATCTCTTCTCTCTGGCTGACAACACCAGAACAAGAGGACATGGCCTCAAATTACACCAAGGGAGGTTTAGACTGAATGTTAGGAAGAGGTTTTTCACAGAGAGAGTGATCGCCCATTGGAATGGACTACCCAGGGAGGTGGTGGAGTCACCGTCCCTGGAGGTGTTTAAGAGGAGACTGAATGAGGAGCTCAGTGACATGGTCTAGCTGGGGGGCGTCGGGCTGGATGGTCCTGTGGGTCCCTTCTGGCTCGGAGTGGCCTGTGAGCCTGTGATGGAACTAGGTTCATGTTCACCACCGTGGGGTGTGCATTCGGTCTCTGTACGGGTGTTAGATGGTGAGTTGGACTAGATGATCCTTGTGGGTCCCTTCCAACTCGTAGTATTCTGTGATTCTGTGATTCTGTGATTATTTCTTTTTACAAAACATGCAGGAATATCATTGTCTGGGGGGGATTCTAATTCAACCAATCAAGCTATTCCCCTTACTTGAAGTCAACGAGTTTACTTTTGCATTAAACCTGCTCTGTATTCACTCCCTAAAATAAGTACTCATTAGCTAAAGATAACAGTCAAATAAACCACTTTAATTAGGAAATAGAAATTGGCAGTTAAACCTAGAAGTGTGTATGTAAATATGCTGATTATCTTCAGAGTTTGAAAAAACATCTGTTTTCTCTGCAGAAGGTAGGTATTTCTTCCCAAACCGTGAGAACATCCCTATCATCTCAGTGCTTTAACTATGTAAATTAACAAGAAGTCCAAAATAATTAACTTGACACGTTTTTTCCCTAGCTAGGAAATGCTGAACTGCCTTTTGCCTTGGTAATGCACTCTTTTAAGTATCTGTAATTAAAAAATTAAAAACATTGTACATTTCATTCCCTCTTCACGTTGTGACTTAAAAATAAAAAAAATCTTCAGAGAGCAAATTAAAAAGGGTGAGAAACATTGACAGGAATTTTTGTAGTCTTCATGCTTTTGTCATGGGTTTGGTGTTAGAGGTTTCTTTTTACATGTTTACAAAGGAAAAGTTTTAACCATTTTTTTCTTTCCCTCTTTTAGTCCCCTTGCGCCCCCTCCCCAAGTTCGGGGAGGGTGGGGGAGGGAGAGGGACATGGGGAAATGAGAGGACCCATCCCAAGGTTTGAGAGCCTCCTTGGTTGAGTTTAAACAGAAGAGTCCCGGGAATTCTCCAGGAGAGAGAGAGAAATACCTTTTCAGAGGCAACTCTGGAAAGCCACAAGGTTGATAATGAAAGTGGACATTTTCACTGCTGGACAAACAAGAGCTCCCCCACCGGGAACTGCCCTTGGGAATTCTGGGATGTGTAGTTGGGAGTTGTTGCCCTGAAAAGGGGGACAATTAAGGCATTGAAGAGCACAAAACCTCAATTCCCTAAGAACCTTGTTTCCCAGGCTTTTGCCTTTTGGAATGTTGGGAAAGAGAGCCTTTAAATATTGCTGCACACAGGCAGCTCGCCTCTCTTCCTTTCCTTCGGTGCTGACAGGTTGCTTTTTTGCTTCGAACTCCTGTCTTTACCTTGGATTCCTGCTTTCCTTGCCTCGGTTGCTGTTTCCCTGTGTTTTCCTGCCTGGCTGCTGCTGAGGAGAGGACTTTTGGGACCTGAATTCAGAATTCTACCAACATTTTCATGGGTTTGTCTGCCAGCCGGCTCTCTTGTTTTTCCTTCCCCGAGAAGACCCTGTCCCTGAGAGTACAGCAGCCACTCTCTATTGTTTGGGAAGGACAGCTTGTATTCTACTGCCCCAGCATTGAGTTTTCTGAGAGATATTCAGTTTGTTTGGGTGGTTTTGGGAGGTTGGGGTGATTTCCTGTTATTTGCCAGTGTCAATTTGATTCATCCACATACATTTTTATACATTTCAATATATATATATATATATAAAAATATATACATTACCTATATATAATTATATATATATATTTCTTTCGATAAAGTTGGTATTTCTCTAACGATCTCTCATCCATTTTTCTTTGAAAACAACCCCATTACTGTCCAAACCAGCACACTTATTTTCTTGCTTTGAACTTTATATTGTACCTTATGTGTTTCAAATCCTGATGCGCTAGTTCAGATAGAGATTTGTAATCACATTAAGTTGTGAACTGCAGAATTATTCAAACAACAGCAATGATTTTGTGACAAAATCTTCAGGACAATATATGTGTTCTTGTGCGATGTCCTGTTTCTGGGATCATTCTCCAATGGAAAAACATTCTGTCAGAACATTTTCAGTCACCTCTACTCTTCAATCTTACAAAGTAATTTACTGTAAAGCAGCAAGGTCATGGAGTAATTATGCTCTCTAGATAGCTTGGTTTTATTAGGATGGGTGTAGTTATTACTGAGATACTTGTCTCCATTCTGTGACAGAATTAACATATGTAAATATGACAGTAGGTTATATCTACTTGGACTGAGTTTAATCTCATGGGGAGCCTCATTTTTGAGGTACTTGAGTACACATTACATTTTAAATAGCACAGAGTTGTCGTGGCTAAATGTGTTTGCAGGACTGAAGCCATTCACAAAGCTAGTGGAGCTAAATTTCTGTGAGACCTGTGTGGGATCAGCACAGAGCCTCTAGTTTTCATGGTGGGGTAAAAGGTTTATTGCATTGTTCAAAATATAAATTTTGTTTAATTATTTATTTTGTCAGGAGAAATCCAAACCAGATAAACCAGATACTGAGGCAAATGTTTGGAAGTCATCACTTAAGTAAGTGTTAAAACTCTGCCTGTGAACTCAGGGTCAGGTGACTTTGAAGACTAATTTGAGTGAATGTCTGAGGACCTCATCTCTGTCGTGCAATAAACCCAAAGAAGTTGATATTCCTTAGAACCTCTATATCTCCTGTTTGGGATAGTTTTTGGCCTGTTCAAGAAGAGTACCCTGGAATATGGCCCTGGAGAAAAGAGACGTCCAGCAGAGCAGGTTGATTTTCAAGGATATCACCTCCTCAATTTCCAAGCATGGTCCATCCTAACAGAAAAGAAGTCAAGTAATAGTGGCAGAAGCCCTAATGGTAGATGAGCAAGGAGATCCTGTCGGAGCTTGGACACAAAACCAAAATATACAGAAAGTGGAAGAAGAGACAAAAAAACCCAGGAGAGATATAGAGACACCGTCTCCAGCCAAATGTCCAGGAGGAGGAGGGCTAACATGGTCCTTACACCATGGACATGGGGTTTGGAAAGCCAAAGCCCATCTGAGGTTGAGTCTGGCTGTGAAAGGCAACAATAAGGGTTTCTACAGTCTTCCTAACATTTGTCAGAATGTCACTTGCCATTAACCAGCAGATACCAATGTACAGCAGGGCCAGTGGGAAAAAGGGTCGTTCCCTCAATTCTGCTTGCAAAGGTCAGCAGGTAGCAAGGCCATCTGAATGTTAAAAATTTAATTGTATGGTTCTTAAAAACCTCTGCAGGTGACTCTAAACTTAGACAGATGACCAAGTATATGGGCTCTAACTTTTAAGTAAAAATCCACAGATTAGCAAGAAATTCTCTTCTTTGCTTGCTTAGCAGTGTGCTTCAATCTTGTGGTGTTCTTAGGGAATTCATATAGAAGCTTTTATTTCCAAGTTCCTTTAACCTCTCTTTATTTGCCTGATTCTAAAAAACAGCAAAATCCCTATTTTTTTAAACACAGGGCAAGTATGGCACCAAGAAGACAGTATAGAAAGAACAGTTGGTGCAAGTGACTGTGCACTTGTTAGAAATAACCATAATAGTAGAAGACACTATGCCTGTACCAGTTTCCATAGAAGGTGCCATCCTTGGGCTACTTGCTCACATTTGTACCTAGAAAAATATCCATTAGAAACTGTAAAGTACGGAATATGAAATGCCTTGAGACTTTTAGGCTAGAATACCAGTTGCCTAAGAGGTTAAAATTACTTGGAAAGCGTCATGCCCTGCAGTGTGCATTCTGTGGCAAGGAAGCACTGCTGGAATGAATGCAGCTGTATTTTCAACTGAGTAAACTGTTTTCCCTAGACTTGCACCATTATCTGGGGTCTGCACTCCTGTTTCAAATTATGGGTCTTTATTTTTCTCATTCCAGTGAGAGAAATGTGTTACCAATATCAATGTCACAACCAGAGTTGACTGAAAATTTCCAAAATACGGGGTTAAAAAAGAAAAAAGAGGAATAGATTAAAAATAAATCTTCTGTTCTTGAGCCAGCTAGAGAACTAATAAAAACAATATGGAGGTAATGTTTTAACGGTCTGGACATCAATGATTAAACAGAAATCCATTGTTCACAGCCATTAACGTATTTACTGACCCCTTCTGCTCACTGGAGAAAGTATGAAGAAATGTATGATTGCAGCAGCAGGGTCCTGGCAGTCTGTAGCCTTAATCAAGAGAGAGGCCAACAATATGTTATTACTAGAACTAACGTGAGTGCAAAATTCTTATTGGCAGAATTAATCAGATTACCAACAGATTTATCAACCCCATCTGTTACCTATTCCTATTTCAAATTGTAGCACCTCTGCAGCAAGAAATCTCTAGCCTTCTGCAAGCAAAGACAACTGCAACAAGAAGCAGCTCTCCCTAATGATGGATAGCTGGGTGAGACTGCAAACCCTACTAGCGTCCTTGCGCAAAGTGTGGTCAGGTCACACAGCTCTAAGCTCTCCTAGAGATAAGAGTGAGAGCAGAATGATTCTGAATCCCAATTGCTATGGCTAGCAACGCCCCCCACATGCAACTGTGACACAATACATTGTTGGCACAGGGTGAAAGGGTGCACGTAATTGTCATCATTCTTTACTGACAAAAATGCTCACTGAAGATGAGGACTTGTGAGCTCTTTTCAGCCTGTGGATGTTTCAATCTCCATTCATCCTGGTGTCCTAGGCTTTGGAGCAGGTTACAAGGGCAAAAAGAGGAGCAACTCTTCTGCCAAAGACCAGCTGGGCAGCTGTGAACACTTTGTTTTCTTGACAGAAAAACCTCATGGAAAGCTGTCTTCAGTAGGTCTTAGCTTTTACTTAGGCCCAGGACCACTTAGCATCAGGCTTCATGTATGGACTAGCACAGAGCCTATTAATGATTTCCTCAGGGCCATGGGCACAGCATGAGCATTCATACTTATACTTTTAGAGCAGACAGCTAGAGGTGATCACAAAGTACAAAGCTTGCATGGTAGACCAGTGTGCATCAAGCCAGCAATAAGATATTTGGATTTCTCTCATTGTCTAGCAGAGTGTTTGGGTTGTTTTGAAAGTTTGCTTACCCCCTCACCCCCAATCCCCACCCTCCAGTTAAATGCAATTTCTCTCATGTCTGAATTGATTTTTGATCCCACAAAGGGTGAAGGGCTAAGTTAAGTAGAAGCATGCTGGCTGCAGGGCAGTGTGTTCCTGGGAGCTGCAAGCACAGCATGGCAATTCATTTCTTTGCCACTCTGTTGTTTTGTCATGAAAGCAAAGCCTAATTGAAGATAGTCAGACTTTAATGAATAAAGGTCTCTGTAATTTCCAGCTGTGGCCATGTAATCAGCGTTCATCTGTATGAAAAGGACTTTCTGTGCCCATATTTCATTTTGATGCGCATCTGTGCCTGGATTTTGCCCTTCTGATCGGGTTGACAGTTGTCATCTTTATTAGTTATGCCTTTCACTTCTGTCTTCCTATTTGCTTTAGAAAACAGACGCAAAGTCCCAGAAAGCCCCCAATAGATTATATGATCTAATAGTCTATTAGAGTGCTCCTCTGAACTTGATAATTTAAATTAATTAAATTCTGTTTGGTTTTGCTTATTATTTTCCGAGTCACTTTGTTGAAGTACTTCAGAATTTTTCTGCCATGTTATTTTTGGTCACTCTCCACAGCACCATTGTGCCACTGCAACACACTTTCTAATTAGTTTCACTACAGTCATCAGCTTTGTGATTATCTTTGCATCTTGAACACCTGGTCTGACTTTAGCAATGACGTGCCATCTGGTCAAATATGGGGTAATTATAACAATTTAATGGCAGGATAAAATACTGTTGGTTAAAAAACTTGATTGTTCTCTCCAGTTTGGTTGCATTACTTCAAATTAAATTAAAATCCCGTCATCAAGTTATTACTCTTGGTTGGTAGTTTTGGGGGTTTTTTTAATCCTTCATTCACAGTAATCATAAATATCTCCTGGAGTTAGTTCAGTTTTAGACTCTCCAGACATTATGTCTCTAAGAACAGTGTGAATTACTTCATTAGATTCACTGATCTGATACTTATCCTATGACTTGCATTGCATATCAATAAACGAAGCAATAAATGGGTCTTGTCTGGAAACTAAATGCTGAAACAGCTGCAGGGGAACCATTTGTCAGGAACACACACAAATGGCATCTCACTAATGTGATACAAAATAGTGTGGTTTTTTCTGTAGAAGTAGTTTAATACTACTATATGCATGCTCTTCACAGTTGATATGCTGCACCAGACAGTTGATTCTTGTGAAAAAGTCAGTGGAATGGATAACGTACAGACTTGTCATTTTATGATTGGCTAATTTTTTGATTTTTGGGTGAATAGTTTATTTTCCCATTAGATATTGACTGAGAAAAACTTTGGTGAAACAACTTCCCAATTTTTTTAGTATAGTAATAGAAACTTTTTTGGAAAAGTAGGTAGATATCATTTGTATAATTTTTTTTTTCAGATTATGCAAAGGAAAAAATGCTCTCTAGATTTTTTTACACTTAATTCCTTTCAATAGTTGCAGTTTGCTGAAGTATATTGTAGTAATTATTCAGATTATAATAACATTAATAAAAGCAATAATGCAGTATCTTTCCACTGAGAAATGAATGAGAAGAAGAACCCTTCTGTAACTTTTTTTTTCCCAGGTACTACTGGCAAGAGAAAAAAGGCCTATTTAAATTTCTGGGGATTCTTTCTTGTATAAATAACAAAGAGGATTAAATTGATTTTTCAAGCAGGTCCCTGGGAAACTAAATACTTTTGTCATGTAATACTTCCTTCTAGCACACACTAAGTTTAGTCTGTGAAAGCACCAAGTCTATAAAACAAAGAAAACATTATTGAAGGTGAAGAATGGAAGGGGACATGGAATTAATCTGGAGAGACAATGATAATCAACAATATTGTCCATGTATCAAATAAAAATCCCCTTATTATATCCAACACATATAAGATGTGACAGGGCAGTCTGAAACTTAATCCTTATCCACCAGAGAGGAGACTACATCAACATTCATTGTGGTCACAATTGTTGTCTCCTGAATGAGGGGGTAGAGTCCAGGTTTGGCCCAGACACTGTGCTTCCCAGAGTCTCTGCAGACTGGGCTGACCCCTCACCTCTGCTATTGCATACTCTCCCATCTCTGAGGTGCAGGGAGAGCTCATAGACTAACCTACAGTGCTGTTTTCTGCTTCTTCAGCAAAATGCCCTCTGTGGGGTGGTCTATCAGGAAACTACTTCAGCTTCTGTTTCCTTGGAAAAAGTGCTTCTTTTCTTGGAAAAACTATTTCTTTGCAATGTTTTGCAAAGGAATCTGTCTGCAGAGTTTTTTGAACCTCAAAAGACAAGGTAGCCCTGTTCTGCCCACATCTCACTTTGTGCTACCTTGTCGTGGTTTAACTCTGTCTGGATGCCAGAGATTCACCCACAACCACTTTCTCACTTCATTTTCCTCCCCTCCCCCATACAAACAGGAGCAGAGAGGAAAAGAAAAACACCTGAAGGGTTTTTGCTACCGCAGGAATGAGGACTATTAGAAATCTTTACTATCACAGACAAAACAACATTTTAAGGTGGGACATAAAGGATTTATTTCTAACAAGATCAGAGCGTAATGTGAGAAGTATCATAAAGGCAACCTTCTTCCCCACCCCTCTGTCTTTTACAACCGATACTACAATCCCCCTTTCCTCCAGGAGGCAGGGGGGACAGGAGTAGGGAAAAGCCAGGCAGTTAGTTGGTTTTTCTGCCATTGCTCAGGGTAGGAAGCCATTTCCCTGCCTTTCATGGGGTTCCCCCCCCACCACGGGAGAAAGTCTTTCATCTCAGGGGCAACAGCACTTCCATACTCTGCTGCCCAGGGGTCACTCCACAGGATGCAGTTCTTTGAGCACCCCACCTCGCTGCCAGGAAAAAACAGATACAGCAAACCCAACACATACCTGCTCTACCCTTTAGCCACACAGCACAATGAATTCTGATCCTAGGCACATTTTACTGTAGATCTTGTGGTGGGCCCCTCTCCTTGTCAGAGATATATTTTTATTCAAATTCTTAAAACCTAATAACAGTTAAACCAAAATACCACCACATAGGAGACACCCACAGAAGACCTGGTGAGAGAACATCAGCCTCTCTATGCACTTGATGCACATTTCCCTGCTTACCTGAAGATGACTAACCAGTCTTCAGAATCTCAGGGCTTCTGTTTGTGAAAATAAATGACCTAAAAGAACTAACTGGAAAACAACAACAGCAACAAACAAACAAACAAAACCAACAACAACATAACAAAACAAAAAAACTTTCTTATTTTACAAGTACATCATCAATGTAACCTTGACTTTCATGAGACAGAAAATGTTTTTGCAGGACATTTTATAATCAACAAAAATCTTAAACATTCTTATTTAATCAAAAATCTCAGAGAAATGGGCTTTGTCTAAATATCATTTGATCTGGACCTCGTCACTGATGCAAACTCTAATGGGTAAATTTAGTTCTTAATTCTGTAGTTAGTTCCACTTGTGTAAGCTCTTACACAGGACCACACTGGTATCTGATAGAAGAACTGAGGTCATGCCAATGCAGCTACATTGTGGACCCAGGTTCCTCATGGCACAGTTCTGAATGACAAATACCTAAATCTTCATCTGTTAACTGACTTATCTGGAAATTCTGAGAAACAAAAGCTCAAAGTTAAAGCAAGCCAATTACAGAATCACAGAATCACAGAATATTCTGAGTTGGAAGGGACCCACAAGGATCATCGAGTCCAATTGTTGGCTTACATAAAGATGCGATAACAAGATTTTGTTTTTAGTTTTTATATTATACATTCCTTTCACAGGTAAAATGCGTACTTTCTGATGTAAAGTAATAAAATATGGGAATTGCAATAATCCCTCGAATTTCGTGGATGTTAGGGTCTTGTCCAGGCCTGCAAAGCCCGTAATCCATGAAGATAGGCAGATGATGAATATAAGTCATGCCTGTCACTACACCCCCCTCAGCCCCGGAGCTCTGAGAAGCATTCCTGGAACCTCCTCATGCCCTCTGATGGGACAGGGGAGCAAAGGGAATCTCTTCTGACCCCTTCCTGACTAAGGAGTCCTCAGGGAAGCCCTGGGGTGGCCATGCCACCGCTACAGGGACTCTATAGCTTTTGCTGCCATGGTGGTGGTGGCTGTGGCATGGTGCCGAACCCCTCTGGGGCTTGCGGGGCCCCATCTGCCCCCGATGCAGCCAGTGGGGCTCCGTCTACCCCAGGTTTGACATGTTTTGCATTAAGTTAGACATGCAGATTTGAATGAAGATGCCTGCACCAAGATGGCGACCGATGACGGAATTGGCAAAAACAGTGAAATGTGTTTAAACCTGGGGGAGGGTGGGGCTCAACAGGGCTCAGCGCTCCCTCTGCGGACCGCTGGCCCCTCCTGTTGGAGACGGATGGCTGCTCCCTACAGAGACAGCTCGCCCCTTGCACCAGGGATGGCTGGCTGCTCCCTCTGGGGATGGCTGACCTCTCCCACCAGAAGGAGAGCCCAGCTGTCCCCAGTGGGGGTGCAAGACCCTTGCCAGATGTCCTCAAAGCTGGATTAGGGTGCTTTGAGTGCGCTTTGTCCTCGGCGGGAGCGTGGCTTTAAGCCTGCGCCGTGGACTACTTGTGCACCCCCCGGCAAGGTTGACACAGTGCGTATAAAGCATACACTCCTAAGTGAAAGAGTACGGCCCACCCCTGAGTGAGCCACGCCGTCCCACGGGGCATGGGATTCCTGCCCCCTGGCATGGGCTGGTCCCGCCCCACATGGCAGCAGAGACACTCTGTGCATGCTTCAATGAGGAAACACCGCAAAGAATCGAGGCATCTTTGTGGGAAAAAAAAACCTGCGAAGATCTGAAGCCGCAATAGGTGAACCATGATGTAGCGAGGGTTTGCTGTAGTTTCTCTTGCTTAGATGTGACATTTTAGATGTGATCTGAAGCAGCAGTGAGTTCTTCCCACTGTCATTGCATATTTTCAGGAGACATGAGGGATGAGCTGTGGAAAGGAGCAATCCTCCCTTCTACACATATTCCTCTTGCTTCATAGTCTCCCAAGCCAAATTCCTTCTTCCCTTATATGCCCTCAGTCACTGTGATTGTGTTGGCTACAAAACACATCAGAGCAGCTGGCCTGCTCTGGATTAAAATTCATTGAACCTGGAGCAGAGCCCTGCTCTGGTTCCCAGCCCTTGTTCTTGCTGAAGGGTGACAGGGTGTGAAAAGAGCAGAGAGGGAGGAAAGGGCTTCCTTTGTTTGCTCAGCTGGCTGGTACTGAAGTAGATTATGGATGTAACAGGTGTTCAGGTTGGTCTCAGCAGAAACAGACACTAGGGAGCATTCAGAAGTCACTTGTTTCTCCATCTTGGCTAGGTGATGTTCAGTTACCAGCTCAGCTCAGTGACGTTGCTTTCAGTCATGACCTCTACTGAAGTTCCACAAAGGTGGCTCTCTCAAGGCAGTTGTTTCCCTGCTGACACCAACTTACTAGTACACTGACTTACTAGTACACAGGGAGTGAAAATTGAGACTTCTAGAAGTAAAAGCAAAAGTCCCTCTGACTGTAGCAGGAGCAGAATCTCATTTGGGAAGAGAATAAAAATACTATAGAGACACTGAGATATGAGAAAAAATTCAGGATATGAAGCAGGTGAATAGAGGTGGTCTTATTGCTGAAGAAAGTACTCGTGGGATGAAACTTCAAGGACCTCAGGGAATAATTTTTATTAATAAACCCATTGAAATTTTAGTCCTATTTATTTATGTTTGCATGTGAATAATCTTATTTCCCATATCTTTCATTTGATTATTTAATAGCTAGGTGTTATTGTTCTGAACTCATGCATTTGAAGACACTAAATCTAATTTCAGGTAAAACCCAAAAGATATGCAGTTTCTGTGGGTCCACAGGTCCCAGAACATGGTGTGAAGGCTGCAATTTGCAAAGACAGCAAACTCATGAATATTCAATTAAGCCTGCCCCTGTTGCCCCACTCCCCTCTGGGATGAGACGATGCTGTGCTGGGCCAGTGCACCACTCACAGCTCCCTTCAGGGCTCCATCCCTTCACCGAAGTGTAATAGGATGGGACCAAGACTGGGACTGGGATGAGGGCTGGCTGCATCACTCGCAGCTTCCTTTCCGGCTCCTTCCCTTTGCCAAAGCGACATGATATGGGATGGGATGGTACTGGGATGCCTCACCTATTAAAATGACACTTTTTCTTTTTTTTAATTCCCCCTTTTTTTTCCCCTGGCCTTTGTGGCCAGACTCCACCTCCTACCACCATCCGCATCATGAGTGTGGGGGTGGCCAGCCCCTGCCCCAGGGGAATGGGGAGAAGGTGCTTCCTGCTCCTGCTCGCACACGCAGACACACACAATGGCAACCCCATGGAGAACAGTTTTGCAGCCCCATGGAGAACAGTTCCAGCCATGCAAAAGCACATATTTACATTAAAGGCATCCTGGACAGGACCGGGACGGGAAGGGCTGTGTAGGTTGTGGCTCACAGCTCCTGGCTCCCTACCCTCGCCACCCCCGATGGCTTCTGGGTGGGGCTTATTTACATATTCATGAGATCACTTGCATATTTATGAGCTGTCTGCCTTTGCAGCATTTTCTGCGCCTGCACATAGCATCATTCTTCGCTGAAAAATGAATCGCAGATTATTGAAATCATGGAGATGTGGACCGCAGATAAGCAAGAGTCTTCTGTATATGTTGTCAGTTTCATAGGGTTTATCACATTGTTTCTGATGAAATACAGGACATTCCTAGCAGAAGACAGTTTAAGACCAATTGGTTGATCTACAGATTTATCAACCAAAAGAACTAAGGAAATTAACAAAACCACAGGCAGTACAAACAAGTAAAATAAGCCATATTTAAAATATCAGCATGTAAGTTCAACTTTATGCCTTAATATTATTTAAAGATGTTATGGCTGATCTTGACTGAAACTATTAGGAGATATGACAAGCTGAAAAACTAGACTTTACTCATTATTTCCATCCCCATAGGTGTTGGAAATAATGTTGTCAGAAAGGCCTGACCATACAGTGTTCTGTTTTCATTTTCTATAATGAAAATATGATGGGAAAGAGAGAACTAAAAATGTGGGGGAGGAAGCTGAGTCATATGGCATCGTGTCTGGATATGATACTGCGGTAGTAGCAGCCAGAAGGGAAGATACCCACTCTCCTCTTGACTGCAATCCCTAGGGAAACTTGCAGGTGAAGTACTGAAGAGGGCATCATGTTCTTGCAATCCTTTGCATAAGATAATTATCTTTAAATGTTATAACTTTAAAGAGTGGAATCAACTTAATTTCCTTCTCTCTCCTCTGCTCCTCTCCTAATACAAGTTTTTCTCATTCTGTCAATTTGTTGACAGGTATTTCTGGCTGCAAACAGGGGCTGCACTCAGGATTTCAAAGTGGCAGGATAAGCCAGCTGAACTCAAAGAGTAAATTAATTACTTCAAAGACAGTAACAGATTCAAAACTTGGGTGAAGTCTAATCACTCCTGGAAGAAAGACAGAGGGACTGTGTTAGCATGCATTACTCCAAGTACCTATGGAAAATAAATAATCAATCAAACAAAAAAACCCTCTCTACTAGCATTCTACAGACAAGTGTTTTATGTAGCCTTAGCCTAGCTACAGGAACGGTGTTATGCTTGACATTCTCCCATGCAGACTCAATAACTATAAAAGTGAATACAAAGGAAGACATCCTTGGCAATCAGATGTTACCCTCAAACATTTTTTTTTGAAGCAGGTACATGTCTGTTACCCTTAGAGATTCTGTTAGTGATCCATTTAGCCTGATATTATTTCTCAGAAAATGCTGAGTATTTCCAATAAATGGGCAAGAGATCCTTGTTAGCATTTTGTAATAACCTGCCATTTTTTAATCAGTGAAGAGCATGTCAGAAGCATCTGAGAAAATGGTGTCTGAATAAGGGTCAATGTAAGTGTGAGTATCAGTACCTAAGTCCAGTTGCTCAAGAATTTTGTTCATTGCCTTGTACCAAAAATTAGTATAATAACGTTACTGCTAAAGGGATTCTGGTGAAGCCTCAAAAGCCACACCAGTCATGTATACTAGCTGCAATCGTAGCAAGCTTTCCTCTGCAGACTGCATGAGTGCACATGCACACGCACATCATACACTGTGTCCGAGCAAGGTGTTTCTTGCCCTGTTGTTCATACCCCCAGCCTGACACAGTCTGTCATCGCTGTGAGAAGCCACCGGGCATGGTTCACCGGACTGCTGAGTGATAGGCTCTTGCTGTTGCAGTCATCTCACCTACAGATGGCCAGAGCCTCACCAACTCCAGCAAACCAATTTACAGAACAATGCTCTTTTTGTTGAGTATTAAGAGCATTTGAACAGCTGTACTTCCATAGGAATACGGCCCACAAATAAAGCTTTGCCTATATTTGGGCCCAAACAGAATCCCTCCTTCACACCCAATTTCAAGGGCTACAGATTGAACACAGTATTTACATTTCATATACAGGCATGATGTCTGGAACGCTTATAAAAACATCATTATTTTTATATTCTGTAGATGCAGAACCATGGGCTCATTATGCCAAAGCGATGCCAAATTAGGGACTAACACCTATGCCTGATTATGAAGTAATAATATTTTTTTACTAAAAATATTTATGTTATATATGGTATTTCCATCATGTCTACAATAGCACCAGTGATCAATTATAAATCTTGCAGAGCTTACTTGCCTCACTTGTCAAATGGTTTATTATGAAAAGGTCCCTGAAGACCATCAAGTGACATAAGTTATTCCACATTAAATGGAAAATTGATCTAGTGGGTAAAGAAGTTAATGTGATTTTTTCTGTACCAGGAATCTTGAATTTTCAGCTTGCTACAGTTTGAAAGGAAATTTAGTGCACTTCATAATGTTACTATAGTAATCTCTAATGAAGTATTGCAAAGAGGTGGTTTTTCCCAAGCAAAGAGAAGCTGAAGTACATAGTTTCTTGATGACCACCACTACATAGGGTGTTTTGCTGAAGCAGTAGAGAGCACCACTGCGGGGCAGTCTGCGAGCTCCCCCTGTGCCTCAGAGAAAAGAGGATATGAAATAGAAGAGGTAAGGAGACAGCCCAGCCTGCAGAGACTCTGGGAAGCACCGTGTCCTGAATGAGTACCCAGAGGCTTGTTGCCCTAGGATTTTGTAAAAGAGCTCAGAAGTGATGTCATCTGATACGTAACTGGACAAAAACATTTCTGGTATAACAATTACCTCAGCCTTCTGCAGTATCTTAGATAAACTTTTTCTCCTGGACGAGCTGGGATGTTGGAACAAACAATCAATGGACAATAGAGAATGTGTGAAGACTTCCCTCCTTCAGATGGCTTGGCATTCATCAGGTGAAACCAAAGCAGCAAATGGCAGACAGATTGTAAACTAAATTCATTGTGACCGCATCACAACTGATCTGGGATTTGCTGATTTTTGGTCTCAGTCTTTCAACTAACAAATGCAAATAGGTTTTCTTCTTGTCAATATATTGACATTACAAGGCTCTGGCTTTGGTATTTAAGTCTTTGCAGATGGCACAGCAAATTCAATAACATGGATTCTGTCACTGGTCTTCTGGAAGACTTCACTCCTCTACAACAGTGTAGCAAACTGCAGTTAATATAAACTTTAAAACATTTTGAAATGTTGTGAAAGACCAATTGAAAACCCGGGAAAGTCCAGCCTTTACCAAAAATACAACAGCTGTCCCTATATATTCATGGCTTCAGAGCTCTAGGGCTCCAGCAGTTAGCTATAAAGGACCTAACAAAAATGGATGGGATGTTACAGTCAGAGCTTCTCTGATTCTATCTATTTATTACTATACACATATGCATGGACTGAAGTAAGAATTTGGAAGGAGCAAGGCATGTTCCCTTTTCTGTCTCATTTTTCTTTTGCAGAAAATGCTTGTATATCCTTATTTGATGTGCAACATGGTATATCAGTGTATGTAGGTCCCCCTCAAACATTGGCAGGAATGTCACAGGAAGACACATGGACAAATCTGGACAGTGTCTAGGATTGCTGCATATGTGCTGTTGAGTCCTCTGTGTCAAGCATCTATCAGCTGTGACCACACATAGCAATCCCATTGAAGCCAAAGTGGTATCTTCTGAGCACTGCTGTGGAATAAGGATGGCCCTAGACCTCAATCCTGGTGGATCATCCCTTAAGATGTCCCTGAACCTGTTACTGCTATGTCCCATTTCATATTGTCCTGGAAGAAGTCCATCTCAATAAGGAGCTGGCTGTCACCAGCTTGCACGAGTGCTTAGAACTTCCCTGAGCAGCACTGTTTCTTCCTCATGCAGGGGGGAGCACTGACGTGCCCTCATAACTACCATCCAAGGAGCACAATGTATGTAAAGCAAAACAAATTGGAAAATTTACTTGGGAGTTAATTCAGTACCATGTAATGCTTGTATAACTTACTCTTAGTTCTCCAAAGTAGTCCTAGGATAAGCCACCAAGTCCATCCCACATGGCCTTTGAAAGAGTTATGCCCCTTTCTTGAGTGGGGAACCTGCAAAACCTCTGAAGCAATGTGAAGTCATCAGGGACAGTCTACCACCTTTACTAAGACTCTCCTTTTCTGGAGGAGGCAGCATGAAAAGGTCCATCAGGCAAATATAGAAACTCATAGGAAAGCCCCAGACAGGTCAGAAATCACCACTGACACGTCAGTATAAAGCGTCTCCTGTGCAGCGAATTCTACATTCCTAAAGGTAGAATGAAACAGCAAGTAGGGAAAATGAATGGGGAAGTTTAATTTAGTAATATTTCACTCCCACTTAGGAGGCATATAGATGGTTACACTGAGCTCCATGAAAAACAGGATGAGGAATCAAGGAGGGTGAGACTTGGATTTCAGTGTCAAGTGGAGTTGCTAATTTATTTCTCTCTGTATCAGTCCTCCTCCTGAGATACTATATGAAGAGGTTAGAAGTTTATATTTTGAAAAAAAAAAAAAAAAGGATTCACATTGTGCAAATATAGCACCTTTTTCTTTGGAATGTCATTTCTGCTGACAAGATTGCCAAGGGCTCTGGCTATTCTTGGCAGGCTTTTGTCAAAGAAAAGAATATTCACACTAAGGGCTGGGAAGACACATTCTATCCCCTGAAAACCAGATGTTGTCAAAAAGCAGGTGGGAAGTTTTCTCCCTTCCTTTTCATGCTAGGAGGTTCATGGAAGATTATTTGATAATAGCTGTTTTGATATGATAAATGTTTTCTGCCTGAAAAAGTGACACTTCTCCAAAGTGTATATAGCCACGTATTGCCGTGGTATGTTATTTTTTCAAGTAATTGGTCTCCTTGTAAGAGGTCATTCAATGTGATTTTAACAGATTTAGTGGAAACTATAAAAAGATAACTGTGTTAATTTTAAAGAAAGCAAATTCTGTGACTTATTAAGTTTTATTAATTTCTTTGGTATGCAGATTTATATTAGCTGATTGTGAAATAAGAGGCCATAGTGCCTGTACATGAAATATAAGTAAGGGTATTCACATATTCATGCTTCAACTTTCTTTTTGGGGTAGGATTTCAAGTTCATGTTTCAGTTGTCTCTTTGGGATGGGTTTTGAATTTTCAGTACCATAGACACTGTCTGAGGGGTGAGATTGTCACTTGCATTTTTAGGCACAGCAAGAGAAACATGTTAAAGGATTGCTTTATTTCTAATTTCTTTCTTAACTTTGCTTTTCAGGCAAACAGTCTGGAAAGTATCTCTTTTCAAAGTAGATTTTTTAAGAGAGAAAATATGAGGCTTTACAGGATATTGCAATGTTTACAACAGTTTTGTTGTTTGATTGCAGAAATATCTATACCTGCGATCCTGTTACCTCTTCAGCTCAGCCCATTTCCTTCAAATGCTTGACACCAAAAAGCATGGTAATATTTTGTATATGTAGTATGAAACCAATAAACATACATGTTAATAGGGCCTGAGCATAAAGTATCCTTTGATGCCTGCAACTACCTCAAATTAATTTATAATATGTGTACCTAATCAGAATACACAATAACAACAGTGACATTTTACATCCACTAGGCTTAAGAGTAACTGAACATGCCATAGTCAGGGCAATGAAGAGTGAAAGCCCTAATTTTGACTTCATTCATCGAGTATGTTAGATCCAAGCAATCCATTTCTCAGCCTATGCAATTAATTTTGTTCTCATATATTAGGAGAATGAAGTAGCATAAAAATGCATAAGTCCAAAAATCTATTTTTCCTTGAATTTTTAAAAATACACCTGTCTTTCAAATCAAATTGTTTATTATTACTGAGAAGACCTTAAAAGTGATGATGCTGATTTTTTAATTTTCCAAAAGTTACTGTATGCAAACGTCCTCTTCCTCTTCCAGTTTTTCCTGGAAAAAAATGCCAGAAAAAATATTCTTAAATGAAGCACTTGAAAATTTTACTGACTGAATATAGCAACTTATTCTGATGAAAATATTATCATACTCCTAAATGGAAATTGATGTAGGCAGGAAGTGTAGACTTTATGCCTTCAATTCGTCTGATTTTCTTTTTCTTCCATTAAAACCACATCTACATAGGGATCAAGAAATACTATGGAAAAGCTGTTAATTTGGTTCCAACATTGTACCCTCCTGAAAATAGACCCCGTCCTAATTTTTAGAAGTGCCTCAAAAATCCACTTGATATCCTTGTCATGGTTTTGTAACCTATAGATTATATCTAAAGAGCCCAAACTAGTTCCACTTACTGCTCCAAACACACATTGTTATTTAATATTTTGCAGCAGTCTGTAAATCAGAGGATACATCTAAAAGACAACAAAAGCAACTCTGAATAGCATTGCTCTTGGGCTTATAGCTCTCTAGCAGTAGACGCAGGCAAGGCTTCTTCTCCAACCTTCCTCCTGTGTCTGCCTAATGACCTCCCATGTCAAAACACTGATCAGGCCATGAGATGCTGGTTTGGTCGTGTGGTTTTGTGACAACTTCACTCACACTGTATGACAATTCTGCTTCACATAAGGTTAGCGGATGTCAGAGACATAGCAGCAATGCTTATTAAAAAAAAGTCTTTCTCTAGTGAAATCTTAGTTGTAAGAGCTTATTTCTTTGTGGAACTGTAATTTCTTAGCTATTATTTCATTTGCGCTTTACCATAGCTTTACAGTAATGCAAAAGGTATTTTAAACAACCCTAAAAACTCACAAACCAATCCAGCAAACACAAACAGCCACTCTGCACTTTTAGCAACTAAAAAAATGTGAAAGATGAACATTAGCTGGGAGTTTGCTGTCATTTCACAGTACTCACAGGATTCACAGTATAGATAAGGCTGGAAAGGACCTCAAAGATCATCTAGTCCAACCTATAGGTTGTGTTACCGCTCTGGGATGTGCTTTCAGTCTCTGCACGGGTGTTAGATGGTGAGTTGGACTAGATGATCCTTGTGGGTCCCTTCCAACTCGTAGTATTCTGTGATTCTGTGATTCTATAGTACAACTAATCTAGCATCTACATCTAGATCATATCGCTCAACACCTCATCCAGCCTTTCCTTAAACACCTCCAGGGTTGGCAAGTCAATCACCTCTGTGGGCAACCTGTTCCAAATCCAGATCACTCTTTCAGTGAAAAACCTTTACTCAATATCAAGTATAAACTTTCCCTGCTGAAGCTTAAGACTATGACTTCTTGTCCTCTCTCCAGAGACCAAGGAGAAAAGACCAGCCCCTGCCTGACTACAACCTCCTTTCAGGTAGTTATAGACAGCGATAAGGTCACCCTTGAGCCTCCTCTTTTCTGGGCTAAACAGACTTAGCTATAAGTGAGCATTAAAACACAACAATTACTTGCGTAAATACTGAGGTGAACCTTCCTAGTAGGAAAGTGCAGCTTTTGTTCCATGAAATCATCTGACATGCATCTGTGAAACAATTAATTTTGGCATTGGACATGTAAGATACTTTTCTGAGGTTAGACTCAAGAGCATGACAAACAGTGATTGAATCCTAGTTAGTTCAAATATGCTTTCCAAATTGTCTGGGAACAGGGACAAAGAGATTGGGCTACTCACATGAACAGCCTTTGTGGCAGGAAAGATGTGAAACAATGTGGGGCAGACTATGAGGCTGTCTGTGGAGGAGGAAAGTTTGTTAAAAGCTTGAGGGCTAATAATTGAGACTGGCAAAGGGATGCATAAACATGAGAGAAATGTGAGTATTCCTATAGATAATGAGATTTTGGTAGAGGAGCAAGTTGGATCACCAGCTATCTTTGTAAAATATCATTTCAAGACCTATAAAACCCCCTCCTGTTTAAGTGTTTTTTTATCATTCAGCTCTGAGAAGATCAGATGTCTCATATCTGCACACTCATTTCAGATAGCAGAAACAGTGAAATTTAATGAAAATGTGTTACTAAAATGCATCACATGGCAAACTATCAAATTAAGAATGTATTGTATTTATTTCATGTATAACAGACTAAACTATTTAACAACAGGTTCATTTGAGATAAACATCTTTTAGGAGCCTGAAGTTTTATTTGTAATGACGTGCCTGCACATTGGTTCTCCTCTAATGAAAATAGGAAATACAGTGAGCATGAATGAATACATTGCTACCAGTCTGTGAATTAAAAAACATTTTGCTTTTGTTGGAATGTATGTCTAATAAGTTAAAACAATTACTATGTTATTTTTACAGTGTTTCATGTGCTTCTTTAAGTACTCCCACTTCTTTTGTTTCACCATTTATGCAGAATGCTGACTGTATCCTTCTATCTCATGCCTGTGAAACAAATCTCCATCCTTGTCCAAGCAGACTCCCTGCTACTGTTATCCTCTTGCTTTAACTGACAGCTCATTGCTCTTCAATATCTAAATATTTTGAAAGATCAGTATTCTGCCAGTTCCACAAATAACTTGCTCAAATGCCCAACATTTCATGTGCTGCTTTACTAGTACTTTACTATGAACAGCCAGTGGTTCATTAGGTTGACTAGGTGAAGGATCACATCATTTCTTGTGGGGAAAATGCACTTGACTAAATTCTTGTGTTGAGCTGAGCTTTGTTTCCTGAGTAAAAAGTTGCATAACCTTTGTGTGCATATTGCTATATTCCCTCCTCAATGAGTCTGAAACAAGTTGAATAACTCAATGAGTCAAGTTCAGCATATTTGATCCACATGCATCTCAAAGCACCAAAAACCAGAACAGTATTAGGTGGTAAAGTATGTGCTAGAAATGCCCAAGACTAGAAAGTGGTGAGGCACCAGACATGCTGAGCTGAAGCAACACAGCATTATGAAATTCATCCCAAGTTTGTATGCATATAAAAAGATAATACCTTCTTGTCATGTTGCTGTGAGAGAGTATGATGGAATTATTTTAAACAAATACTTGAGGTTCAAGTAAAGATGCTGTGTAGTGACCTCTGTAAAGGCTTATGCCACTGCATATATAATATAATTCATTATTAAATATAATAATGAAAGATTCAATCTTACTGCATAATATCCCTCACCATAATTTATGGGAATAATGGCTCTCCCTCATTACATTAAAGCATGATACCATTGGCTTTGTGATTCACATAGGGGCATATTACATTGGAACAATAGGTTGGATCCATTCACTGCCAGATTTTAATGTGCTCAGCTGGTAGAGAGTGACATGATTGCAGATTGTTACACTGCTGGAAATGTGAAGAATATACTCTGTGGAGGGCAGGGATGAGGAGGTGAGGGGAGCAGTACAAGCAGGAGAAGAGAAGGCAGCCCTTTTGTGAATCCAAAAAATTCTGCCGGAGTCCATGCTGATTTTCCCCAGAAGGATCAAATTCACGTCACAGCACTGAAGTTCATTGAAGTGCCAGGTCCTCAGGTCCTGCAGCAACCCACCTCACTGGAGGCAGCAGAAGAGCATTGATTGCTTTCAAACTTAAATATATTTGCAGGTGTCATTCCAGCTGAATCAAAGAGTAATAGCTGGTACGACGGCCATTCCAATCCTTCTCAAGGCATGAGTGTGCACAACCCACTGCAAACTGCAATGTGTTCAAGGAGCCATCAGGAAGCACAGCAAAGCCTGGAGCTTGCCAAGATTAGTCATTGTTTCTATCTAAACTTTGGCATGATTGGAGCCTATAGAGGGCTATTCAGTGATTTACTGCTAATGCCATTTATTACCAGCATTAACAATAATTTACCTGCCATTAATCAGAGCAGCGAGTTACAGAACTTCTCAATCATTCTGAGTCTTCACTTTGCCAGTTGACTAAAATATTTTATGCTACCATTAGTCACAAAGCCTCAGCAAACAGCCTGTAAATTCAGACAGAGCCTGGATCTTGAAAAGTTACACCCTGCTTGTATCTAATTTATTGTCTGTATTTATGTTTGTGCCAGGACAGGCTTTCCCACTGATCAAGATTTGAAATATATAGTCATAAAATATTCTCTAGGAGTAGGCTATAGGATCACTAGTAGGAAATCATATTCTGCTTAGAGGAGACATTAGTGGTATGTACATTCATTATAGGAAAAAGTGTATCTTTCTTTTAAAGGCTGTACATTTTGCTTGGTCATTTAACTAGCTATGAGTAGAACTTACTGAAATTCTCATTAGTCTCTGTATTCACAGAACTGCAGGACATATTGAATGTATGGTGGTGTAGGAGCCTTGCTCAGGATGCGTGAATAATCTACCATTGAGAGAGTGGAAGATCCAGCTTCGTAACTTGAATAGAAATAGTAAAAATATCATTCTGTGTGTCAAGATATAGTATCAGTGATAATTAGTCTTCCCTGAAAAACAAGAGAAAAGAGAGGGTAGCACTGAAAAGCAAAATAATTTCAAGTTAGAACCGCTTTATGTTGTCAGAAAGGGCAATCTGGCTAGTGATGCATTTGCATTAGGGATGCCCAAAGGGAGGGACAAAGAGCACGAGAGTGCCTTTGTTAACACATCAACCAATTCACTATTAATTCATGCCAGAAGCAGAGTCTGTGCTCCCTCCACAAAGTTCATGTAACAAAAAGCATTTTAGAAGCTAAATGTTTTCTGGAAATCAATTTAAGATGGCCACTCTGCTTAATCAGCATGAAGTTCAGTTCTGCATCAGGTTACTAAAGCATACCATTACCCCCAAGGGCTTAAAATTCCTGCAGTTTCATATCAGTCATTTAGCCATGAGCACTGCAATTCCCATAACATGATCCAGGTCTTGGAAAAAAGGGAAGGAACAGTTAAAGTATCAACATTAACTTGTCTGACACAGGCTACACTGATAAAATATGTATTTCCAGATGTTTGGCTACAGAGCATTATTCAAACTGAGGTGTTGCAAAGATTTATCTTTATTCAGCCTATATCACACAACCTGGTCAGACAAAACAAATTATGAAATATTTTCTTTGAAAATGAAATGGAAGATTGTTGAAACCTAGTGGCAGTCTGTCCAATTTTGATATGTAGTGATTTACCAACCTCCTGGTTGGACTTGACCAGAAGAGTGCCAGCTGCCTTTCAGTACACTGGATGTGTTTCTTCTGCCTCAAAGGACATAAAACAGTCCTAGATGGCAGTGCCCATGGCCTGGGATAAACTTAGAGGAGGCCAGCCAAGTGAGGCGTTGCTCTCAGAGCTCCATGTGGTACAGTACTTTCTACTCCCAGCTTTTTTCTTTTTTTTTTTTTCCTTTTTTTAATTTAAACAGCACATTTATTTTGTCCAAATGGGAATAAAATCAAAAAATGTGTTTCTTCCTGAAAATGGAGTTATTTTCTGCTCAAGTCTAAACATATAAATTCTTTATCTGTCTGTCTGTAAACAGGTAACAATTACTGTTTCAACAGCTGTGATGGTCTCAGGGTACATGTGAGTGCAGGTTTATAAGGAGATGTAGTAACTTCGATCAGATCAGTGATCCAGGCTGGGCAACACAAATACATTTTGAGCACAGTCTCTTCCACAGACATGAAACACAAGTCTACCTAAGACTGTGCCTATTAAATTATAGGTTGTTTGGGGTTTTTTTAATCTAAAGCTATTTCCTTATGCTCTGTGTACATCCATTAAATATTAGTGGGCATCTTTTGTAAGAATCACAGAATTACAGAATCATAGAATATTCTGAGTTGGAAGTGACTCACAAGGATCATGGAGTCCAAGTCTTAAACAGCACCACTGCCTCCCTGGAAGGAATCGAACGTCTGGTCTCCCATGTGAGAGGCGAGGACACTCCACACTGTATTAGAGAAATGCTATAATGGCTGTTGTGAATATCTGGGATCAGATCCTGGATAACTTCCCAGTAAGACAGAGTGCTCTGTTCTGAATTTGGATGCTCTGGCAAAACTTTCAAGAGCTTAAATGTGAATTTATGGAATTGACAGTAGCACTGTACGTTCCACCTCAGGTTTACAGATGAATTGCACTGAGATGACTTGGTTTTGGCATATTCTTTAACATCTTGATGCATGCTAAAAAGAGCTCTTGACTTACCCCTGTTAGTGTCTCTCCTGACCCCATAAGATAAGGTCATGTATTGGCTTACAGTTTGGGGGGGTCCTTGACCCACTGTGTAGGCTAAGAAATGTGCTAGGGGTGGGGAGTGAGGTATCTGGTTAAGGTGTCCCACTACCCTGGTTTGTAAATTCATGTAAACCCCAAGAGAAGGAATGCTTTCCTGTCAGCCAAAATTGCTTTTAATCCAAACCAAGTTAAGGTAAAATAGTGGAGGAGAGAGTGGAAAGAGTGGATTTACTAAAGCAAAATTGACAACACAGTTGTCAATGTTTATAAAAGACAGGGGTCAAGAAATAAAAGAAAGGAACATGTTTATTCTACTTAATTTAACCCAAGGGATTTCTCTCACCTCAGTTCTGGCTGGTTTGCTGCAGACATTCCTAAGTCTACCTGCTCAGAGATTTTGTCTCTCTGCATTTTTTCTGTCTCGAATTGCATCCGCCACAGAGACAGAAGTGCTTCCTGATAGGACATATTTGCTTTCCTAGCTAATCTGGCCTTCAGGTTCCACTGATTTAATATTTTCCTGCAGAATATATCTCCTTTCTTTTGCAAAATATATAGTCTTCCTGCTCCCTTTTAAATGAAAATAAACATTGTTATAATTACTTTGCTAAGACAGCAGATATATTCTTTCCTCGATTGCAATTAACCATTCTGTGACAGTGTTGTCAATGTTATTAACAGCCAAAGCAGAAGTTTCAGATGAAAGTTAGAGGGACCTACCAGAATTAGGTGATTAGCTGGAATAGTGACAATTGCAAGCTGGAGTAGAAGGAAACTCATATTGAAAGGAAATTTTAACACTTTTTATTAAGTGGTTTGTTTCGGTTTAGATTAGGGGATTTTTTCCTTTTAATTTGCCACCTAAATGGAGAGGAAAAAGTAGGTCTTAAGATATTAGGAGCATGTTGGCCTCATGCAGAGAAGTAATATAAAACCAGATAATTAGAAGATACTACAAATATATATCAGTGTGTGAAAACAGTCAGTAAGCAAGTGCTGTCTTCACATTTTCCATCTTATGCAGTTTTGGTCATTCCTGTCCGTTAAAGGCAAACCTACAGTCCAGATGGAGTAATGAAGTCATTACTGATGGGAAAGCTTTCTAGGTGATATTCAGATGAAAATGAAAAGAACATTTTTCCCCCCCAAAATAGGAATATTTTAACAGGTACTACTATGCAAAATTTTTTTTCTTTCTGGCTAGCTACTGTTATGACTAGTCTAGAAAGGAAATGTGTAAGGTGATATTAAACTGTCATCTAAAATAAATGGGAAGATACATGTTGGATGCAGGAGCTAAAAAGAAAAAAATTCAAATAGGAAAAGAAACACTTAAAAACTATCACTTAAAACCAGAATACATAATTCAGTTCGGCAACACAACAGATATCACTCAAGAAAAATACTTTGTAATTTTGTAGAAGGCTAAAAAGGATTAGACACAGATAGGTAAGATGCATATCATTCAGTCACACTTGTTAAGATCAAATTTATAGGAAAACAAGCCATTTGTATGCAAATAGTTCCCTGAAGTGAAAATGAAACTTCCCTTTATTTGTACATATCACAATGCAATAGCTCATTACAGGTGGGTTTCACCTTGACTTAAAGCCGTTGCCCTTGGCTGTTGGCAGGCAAGGTGTATTGATCAGAAATGGCTGGTAGCTGAGGACAGGAAGGAGGTGACCTGCTCACAGAGATTTCTTGCACTTTTCCTTGCATGCACTTTTTTCATCTTTTACTCCTCACACAGTTTTCATTTTACGTCCCCGCTTTCATTTTTCCTGTTTTCTATTTCTCCTACACTTCTGCCTTCAACCTATTTCTCCCAGTCCCACACCAGATAGTTTCACCTCTCTGAGGAATTCTTACCCCTACAACCTTCTCATGCTGCGTATTTGTCTTATTCACAGAATCATAAATTGGTTGGTGTTGGAAGGGACCTTAAAGGTAATCTAGTTCCAACCTCCCTGCCAACCTACCTTCCACTTGGCCAGGTTGCTCAAAGCCCCATCCAAACTGGCCTTGAACACTTCCAAGTAATTAGGCTTCATTACCTTGGAGGTGGATATAGACTCCAAATAGGGCCTGAGACTGACTTCTGGTCAAACAAGTCCATAACATCTCTTCCAGGATTGTGCTCTATGTGCTAAGATGTTCTGGTTTTGAGACACTGAACCCATCTGAAGATCACTCAGTCTGTTCTCTACTGTTTCCATTGCATCCATGCCAGGCAGCCCATTCTGCATGATGAGAGCATAGGGCAGGCTTGACTCAGAATTCTGAATAAAAGATCTGAAAATCTTTGCTGAAGTTGAATAGAAAAGTCCACTTGGCATAATTATTTTGCCATTTTTTAACATTGGTATGTGCATGCTGTGAATGTTGAAAGGGAAATTATTCCAGTCAACATGGAACAGTTTATTTTTCCTTTTTTATTTGCGGCCAGCAGGAAAAACCTAGTAAAATATTAAAGCAAGCATTGCAGCTGGATGTCAGGATGACTTTCTCTCACTGTTAGACTTCAGTTTTTAGAAAAAACTTAGGAAATTATGACTCTTCCATCTTCAAATGGATTATGACCTAACATCATCCCCAAAGAAAATATGCAAAAACTCAGATGATCACTACACTCACTGTTTCCTAATGTTTAAGAGGTGACTCACCTGATGGTGACAAAATCTTTTGTCTTTTCATGGCCATTTAGTGGCCCAATGGCATTTCAGAGATTTGTAGCCCTTTTCAAACAGTAGCTATCTTAATATTAATTTCCTTTCTCTGACATTCAGTTTGAAAGCAAAATCACAATTTTATTGCCATTTCCTCCCTGAAGGCAAAGCCTATGAAGATCCTCTAGAAGAGAGAGACAGCTGAGACAACAGTCTTCTCATTTACTAATGGCTTAACTCATGTCATGACTGCAGTAACTCGAATTGTATAGGCAATGTGGGTATTAGACATGACAAGCCTCTAATTGATGTGTTGTCAACTCTCTTTCAGAGAGAGTTAATCCAGTGACTGTGGCTCTGTGAGAGGGACAGACTCCACCATTAGATTACTATGGCTGGATGGCTGGATGACTCTCTGAAGATTTATTAGTCTTCACGCTCAGTGTCATGGAGCAATCAGTCCTAACCCCTGGCTGTCTCTGGGCTGTGCTGGAAGCAGTGGGCACTGTTGGCTGATTGGCTCTACTGCCATCCTTCTGTATAGGAGAGTGTGATGGCTCAGAATGTGCCACTGCTCAAATGCTGACATCCCCCCCCCCCCCCC
>WEKX01010412.1:0-13705 GCA_013390025.1 Pitta sordida
CTGTGATTCTGTGATTCTGTTTTTGAACAAATGGTGAAAAACTTTGTCTCAGGAAAACCTGGTATGTCTCCCATCTCTCTACTGACCTATTAGCAGGCAGTTTCCATGCCATCCTTGCTGATAACTGCTTCAGTGTTTGCTGTTGTTTTCTTTCCTGGCTAAAGAAATTCCATACAGTTTAGAAGTCACTGGACTGCAGCGTTTGCATTTCCAAGAGGTCATACCACCATCTGACAAAAACCTACTCAGCTAGAGTTTAATGACCCAGGTGGGCATTGCGTAATGTCAGGCTACAAGGGGCAAATCAAGGCAAAACAATGAACAAGAGACAGTTTTTTCACATACTTTTTTAATCTAGCTAGTTTCTGGCTCTGGGTATTACATAATACGGTGAATCCCCGGTGCATTGTGACCTCTGCATTACGACCCCGCCCATTTGTGAGGCAATTTTCTCACGGTTTTGATTCAACCATTTGCGAGTTTAGCCGGCCAACGCATGTGCAGTGCCTCTGCTCTGCTGAGGGGCTGTGCCGCGGTGCCTGTGGGGTGGGACTCACCCTGCCCTGCGGGGAGGGAGCTCGCAATGGTGGCACCGTGCCCCCGTCCCTGACCCAGGCAAGCGAGGTCGGGCAAGCACTGTGCTGGGAGGGGGCAGCTGGGAGGGGGCAGCTGTCGCTGTGCCAGGAGGAGGCTTCTGTTCCCCTGCCCTCTGGGATCATACAGGCAGGGCTGCCTGTCCCGGGACCGGTGGATGTTAAAGGGAAAGAAACCCTGATACCGACCCCCCCACCCCCACCACACTGTGGGCTTCTCTGGGCTGCTGCCACCATGCTCCCACAGCCCAAACCCCATGCTGCTTCCCACCCCCTGCTGCTGACCCCGGTGATCATGCCTGCGCTGGCAGCCCCAGTCCCGGCTGCCCCCATGGCACGATCACCAGGGTGGGGTGGGTGAAGAAGCTGTGTGGGGTTTGGGCTGTGGGAGCGCAGTAGCAGCAGCGCGGAGAAGCCTACAGATTCGCGGGGGGGAAGCGGGGGATGCGGTCTCCCGAGTCAGAGGGGGCTCAGTAACGGTTCCCTTTGCTCCCCTGTGCTGAGGGAGACAATGGGAAGGAGCGGAAAATTGTCCACAGCGCTCCGGAGTGCCGGGGGATGGGGCAATGGGTATAGCCTGCATGCATATTAATGAGCTGTGTTTCTTTGCGAGTTTGGCTTTTTGCGAGGCCCGTGGCCTGACCCGTTCCTCGCAAATGAGGGTGCATAACTGTATATGGAAAAAAGATAAAAATGTAGCAGTTATTGATACTTTTAACTCTTTTATTTTCTTCCCCCAGGATACTTCTCTCTTCCTGGTGTGCCCTTGAATGCATGAGGAAATCCTTTCAGCCTGTGTTGAAATCAAACAGTTACTTGTGCAAAGATTGACAATATTGAAACCATTTTATTTGAATGTCTTAATTTGAAAATAACCTGAAGGCACTTAATAGACTTACTTTTCTTGTAAGCATCTGATTCACAGCTGCTGAAAAAGGTTTCATCACATATAAAACTTAGGGCATCTGCTTTGTCATGTCAGAATGACAACTGGGTAGGATGCCAGGTTGACATCAAATAACATGAAAAAATCCATCCAGCTGCATGGAAACTGCTTAAGTGCATAACAGTATCCACTGGAAAGAGAAAAATCTGTGCAGACCATGAAACAGATGTTATCTAATTCTCCATCTTCTATCAATGCCCGTAGGTGTGAAAAACCTGTGGCTTTTTGGATTCTACAAGCACTTGTATGGCAGCATTCTCAAAAAGAGAAAAAGCTCTGCAATGACCAGCTGAAGCTTCTATTGTTGTAATCGAGAGCAAGTAGAAAATAGGGGCAGAGTTTATAGCTTGTCCTTTCCCCTTGCAAATGTATATGTTATTTTTGCAATACTACTTTTTTAGTGGCAGTAGTCTCTTTGTGCATATAAAATAACAATTATATTCATTCCATAAATCAACTTGAAGCATTTTCAGGTACTATATTAAAATACAGAGTTATTGTGGATGAAAGCTTTATTAACTAAGGCTGAATAAACAGAGCAAATAGGAGGCTGGAAACACCTGTTTTCCTTAAGAGAAATGGCTCCAAACCTTTGAAGACTGTTTTGAATGTCTGAGACAACTTATGTTTCCTTCATGTCATTTGATTAGATACCAAATGCTGTAGAGAAACATGCTTTTGCTATGTAATCAAATTTTTACAATATGGAAGAGATCATTCATGAGGTGTGTATAAAACCAGTTGTTCACTAATGGGACTTGTACATGCAAAGTTGAAAGAACAGGATGGATAATGTGCCATCTAATGTCTGATGACAAATTAAGGTCATGTTTGCATTGTATGAACATTAAGCACCTTATGACAATTGTGTGGAGACAAAAATTTGTCCTGATCACTGCAGATAAACTTTGCTTTAATTAAACAATTGTGTGATAGACCTGTCTGTTTGATTTCGACTTTCCTCTCAGGATGTAGCTAGTTTTCAGAGAGCCTTTGTTGTTTGCTTAATGAAGATCTTTTTTATATTTTAACACTTAAAATTGCTAGACATTAGGGACTGCTTTTCAAAATACTCAGATCTATCACCTGACAACTTAAAAGACAAGTCAGGAGACATTCTGAAGCAGAAACAAAATCTGAAATCTTTCAAGTCATCAAAAACATCATGGTACCCTGCAGACTATGACATTCACATGTTTAGGATTATTAGATATGTGAAGAAATTTATTCCCCAACCACATCACAATGCACAGAATAGGAGTCATCTGAATTTCAGACATGGGAAAATGAGGCCGATATGGTCTAAATGATTTATTTGGGGCCACACTGGAATCCACAGCAAGACAGGATGCTGAACACAGCTTCCTATCAGGGATAACTCTTCAGCTTCTTGTCTTGATGATGCATTTTGTTAGCTTTGCATGCCTAAATTAGCTAGGAAAAAGCATGGAGACAGCAGGAACTTTTTGGCTTATTTCTTCCAAAAACATTTGACAGTCATGGTGCACTGTTGTTCTTTTCATACAGTTCAGTGGTTTCTTTGCTATCTGACAGCAGCTGACAGAGCCAACACACAGTGCTAGTTTTAATTCAGATTTAAATTAGCCACAAAGAAAGTTTTTTATTACACCTTCCATTCAGGATTGTAGCATGGTGCAATTGTGATGTGTCAATTTTTTCCCAGAAGTGCACTGTCATGGATAATACTACTGTTACTCACAATCGCATTTTTCTGTCCTTTCATAGAATACATGTAGACATAACACAGATGGAGATATTTGTGCTACACATCAACACTTTTTAGGCAGAATTGATGCCTCCTTGGCAAACCCACTATTTATGGTAATGTTTGAAAACCATCTTTTTACATAGCTTCTCGTCTGTTTGCTCTGTTCATTCCAAACAATTGGTTGTTTTGGACAATATGGCTTTTCAAAAGCTACTTGGTCAGACTGGTTCCTCTGTTACATGTATATGGTTCTCATTACATTATATGGATTTATATTACAAGTCCTGAAAGGAATCCCCCTGGATAGTTTCCCTGCAATAAAGTATACTATAATTTTATGTGACATTTCAATGGCAAGGTAAAGTGTTACAGTTAAGGATTAAGATATACTTTTAGAGCTCAAAAAGAAAGCTAGCATATCTCCTTCCTCAGTTATATCTGGGAAAAAAAACCCCAACCCAAAACATAAAAGCAATGCAAAACTTAGAAGAGAATAGATTCATGCCTTCAGTAATTCCTTCAACTTCACTGGCACATTCCACCATTACCATGGGTTAAAGCCATTCCTCTCAGCAAGAATCCTCCTGAATTACAATGTACACTAGTTAAATACTGATTCTGTATGTTCATCAAAAGCTTTCTGAATACTAGGGTCCCTTATTTATCTTCAGTTTTTCTGTTTTATAATACGCTTATATCTTCAAATGACATAGGCTAGCCAAACAAAAATCAGTGGTACCTTACAGAACACCAGCAGGGCAATACGCTTTGCAAAACATTGAAGGATACTTTAATTTTAGCAAAAATATGAAAACACCTGTAATTGGAGTGATTTTCCCTTATAATCTATTAATAACAATATTACAGGGTTTCTTTTGTCTTTTAGAAGGCCTTGCTAGATGTCTCAGGATTCATTTTTTTATAGTCAATGCTTAATAGATGGCTTTTCTATTGAATTGGTTTTCCTTTCTGCTGCAGAATTGTCAAATTCGCTCATTTAATAAAAACATCCATCATTTTTCTGGATGTACTATGTTAGATTCATTGTACTTAATAGGTAGCATGGATTTAACTAGAGAAGTACAGGCTGCCCAGGGAAGTCACAAACCCTGGAAGTAGTTAAAAGATGTGTGGATGTGCTACTTAGGAACATGATTTAGTGGTGGATCTGGCAGTGTTAGATTTACAGTTGGAGCTGATGATCTTCAAGGTCTTTTCCAACCAAAATGATTCTATGATTCTATACTTCTGCAATTATTGAAATTGATGGTATTATTGAACTGTAAACATCAATATTACGATTATGCAGAGACTACCAGCCCCAGATGATGTGCTAGAAATAACAAAATAAGTTTTCTATAGAAGTACAAGAGGAGATTGTACAGTGGCCTTTAGTTATTTGTAATATTGTAGAGGACAGGAACTGGTGAGTATACTACTAAGTTATAACAATCACCTCTCTTATTTCAGGAAGGCTGGATATACTTTAAGAATGAGCTCATCAAGGCGCAGGAGCAGGCGGTCCCAATGTGCTGAAAAATGAGTCGGAGGGGCAGAAGGCCGGCCTGGATGAGCAAAGAGCTCCTGAAAGAACTAGGGGGAAAAAGGAGGATGTACAGCTTTTGGAAAAAGGGGGAGGTAAGTCAGGGTGAGTTTAAAGAAGTCATCAAGTCATGCAGGAGAAAAAGTAGAGAGGTAAAAGCCCAGATGGAACTAAATGTAGCCATTTCTGTTAAGGACAATAAGAAATGTTTCTATAAGTACATCAACAGTAAAAAGAGAGGCTGCGACAACCTTCAGTCCTTATTGGATGAAAAAGAGAACATAGTAAGTAGTGATGAGGAAAAGGCAGAAATACTTAATACCTTCTTTACCTCTGTTTTTAACAGTAAGACAGATTGCCTGCAGGACAACTGGACTAACCCCATTGCAATCCAGGAGGAGATAGTCAGAGACTTGCGGAGTGGCTTGGATCCTCATAAATCCATGGGAACAGATGGGATCCATCNTGGCTGGGGGAGGAGTGGCTGGAGAGTGGTGAAATGGAGAGGGATTTAGGAGTAGTGATTGACAGGTGGCTAAGAAGGCCAATGGCATCCTGGCCTGTATTAGGAACAGTGTGGTCTGTCGGACTAGGGAAGTTATCCTTCCCCTGTACTTGGCACTGGTCAGATCACATCTTGAATAGTGTGTGCAGTTCTGGTGTCCCCAGTTTAAGAAGGATGTTGAGCTGCTTGAGAGGGTCCAGAGAAGAGCAACAAGGATGGTGAAAGGCCTGGAGGACAAGCCCTATGGGGAGCGGCTATGGGTACTGGGGTCGTTCAGCCTGGAGAAGAGGAGGCTCAGAGGTGACCTCATTGCTACCCGAGGGGAGGTTGTCGCCTAGTGGGTGTGGCTCTCTTCTCTCAGGCTGAGGACACCAGAACGAGAGGCCATGGCCTTAAGCTAGGCCAGGGGAGGTTTAGACTGAATGTAAGGAAGAACTTTTTCCCAGAGAGAGTGATCACTCATTGAAACGGTCTGCCCAGGGAGGTGGTGGAGTCATCATCCCTGGAGGTGTTTAAAGGAAGACTTGATGTGGAGCTTAGTGACATGGTCTAGCTGGTGAGGAGTTGGACTAGATGATCCTGAGGGTCCCCTCCAACTCGGAATAACCTGTGAACATGGTATTAGATAAGGTCAAAATCCAAAGTATTTGCAACTCTATGAATGTCATCATTATGCTGTGGCAGACCTAAGTTTATAGCTCAGTCTTTTGTTTAGTAAAACACAAAGGCATTTCAAAACTTCTTTATTGATCTCTGCCACTGAAATGCAGTTGCTTCTAGGTTTAACTGGAAAAGGTAGCTGCTAAGTGCTGCACAAAGATAGGGTGGACAGTAATAGTGCAGTATCAATTTTATAGAGAATTTTGGTCAAATTTTATCTAAACTTTGGCCCAAAGAGTGGACTACGATTTCCTCTGTGTTGTGGGGTATGTGGTGCAGAAATTTCAGCTATTTCCCTCCTAGAATTGGTGTAATGCTATGCTGCTGCAAAACAAGGTGAGTTTTTTTAACTGTATACATGGCTTGGATGGATTTTGATTTTACATTTGAAGAAATTTAGCATCACTGGGTGTGCAATATCTCTTTCAGGTGCAGTATTCACTTGCAAGGACATCCTCAGTTACGGTATTAAAATGTATAAATGGGAAAAAAAGTCCTTTAACCTTTGAATGTCTAAAAACAAAGACATAAAATATGCATTATTGATAGTTTATTCCAAATACTTTCTATCATTTCTGAAGCTAATGAAAAGACTGCTTGAGAAAGGAAAGATTGTAACCTAATACTTTATGTTTAAGCTTGTTATAATGGGTAGAACCCAAAAAACTTGAATGAAATCAAACAAAACCCTCACAAAATGCCCAAACCTGAGAACATTAAATAACACTGTAAAAATGAATATATGTAATTTAAGTTTAGAATGAGTATTTTCTTGAGGAAAACCCTTTGAAGCAGAATTTCCCAAAGTTTGTCAGATAGCAAGCCACTGCTAGTTGTCAAATATCTTGTGTATTACTATATATTACTATTGTATTACTAGTTACACAAAAACGGTAACCTCAGTGACATAAAGTTTAGTATAATTCTGAAGTGCATCTGTGGATCACTCAGCACATAGATTCAAAAATCTGTTTTTCATTATCTGTTCTACTCCTCAAGATTTTTCTTGTGGAATACCCCAATCTTCATTTATAGATACTTTAATCTTAACTTCTGAGAAATTTTGAGAAATTCTGAAATATTTGGACCATAGAAATGAAAAAATACTATGGAAAGATGTCTGTCCAATTATCCTAGGACAAAGACTTTAGTAAACCAGATGCAAAATCCAGCAACTATGAAAAACCAGCCAAAAAGTATTCAAAATTGAGTTAAACTCACAGTTAAGCTTGTCAATTATTCTACAGAAATAAAAAGTAAGCAAACTGAAAATCATATTGAAAGGAAAACCACTTGTGATGTACAGAGTCTCACTCTGAAAAACTGATTCTCAAAGAATAACTGGGTGCATTAGAATTTTCTCCATTTTAAAATGCTGCATTAAACCAGGTGAGAAGTTACACTTGCAACAAAAAGTGGAAGGGAGTATATGGCTGACATTTCAACATACCAAGCAAAATTTCCCCCTAAATATTTGAATCCAGCTATAGAAAGTGAAAAGGCAGATGAAAATATCCGCAATCAGTAACATTGCAAAGTTGATACTAAAACAACATTCTAGAACTCTTTGAAAAGAGCTATAGATCCTAGAACATCTAAGGAAATAGTGGAGTCATTTGTACTGTTCCTTGGCTATATAGGTCCTTGAGAATACTGCTTCACTCTGTGACTTAGCTGAAAGTGAACATCTCCTTTCTCTGTGCTAGGTCATATTTAGAGGGATTTTCAGTGTTGAGAGTTAAAAAACAAAAGAATAGTTTTGTGTTTTGATCAATGACTACAATACAAATGAAAGGGTAAATACCTTAAATTAAGGGCTATGACAGTTGTTACGTATAAGAGATCAAATTAAAGAAGTAATATCAAATGTAACTCAGCAAAAAACCCCAAAATGCATCCTGTGAATGTAAACAGATATGATCGATCAATCATTTATGGTGCCGCTTGGTCTTCCTGAGGTTGTGGTTCTAGCAAGGTCAACAACTAGATCCAAGGGCCCTGATTATGAATCCTGTGTATCCCTTTTCATTGCAGTACATCCAATGTGGATTGTAAAACATTTTGTTCTAACTGTATTTGATTTAGAAATGGGTGTGTCTATTTGGAAGGTGGTCCCCACTGATTTTCTCTTTTATGAGATTCCCCATTGGGCACTGAGATGAGTAAAATACACCTAGTTTCTACACAATCAGCATCTTACTGATGTAATTCCTGTTTACACTACTTAATTTTTAATCCCATTTTTATAACCTTGGAGCATCTTAAAGATTCTGTTTTGGATGAAAAGAAAACATACTCTTCCTTACTCATGCAACTCTTCCACAGATTGTTTTCAGATGGAGTTTGCCTGAAAGGAATATGAATACAACTCGAATATAGCTTGAAGATCTGTAAAAAGCACTGTACTATATATCAGCTATATATCAGTATATCAACTTTGAATGGCTTGTTACTGCTCTCTTTAAAGTTGTCTGCCTGTATGATCAGGTAAGCCTGTGGCAACCAACATGCACTATTTACATCTAAGCATTTTTAGAAGTAACATCTTATTTCTCTTTCATGTTGTATACTTTAGTTTTCTTTTTGGTATGAAACAACATTAATAAAATTAAACATTTTAGAGACCGTATTATGAATATGGAATTGAAAGAAAAAAGAAAGTACCTGAATTAACTAAATAAGTGCACTAAACGCATAAGCTGCAATGCACTTGGTAAAATACATTTTCTAGAATACAGCTAAGTAAAAAATGCCTAAATATAAAGGAAGCATAAAGCTTAGAGAACCATAAGTTCTCTATTCTTTTTTAGCTTTAGCCCGTATTTCTTATTAAGAGTAAACTTAATCTGAGAAACTGTAGGCTGCCATTGCCAGAAAAAAAATCCTCCTTCAATAAGAAAGCAAAGATCTTTAAACCAAAATTAAACTACTAGGGTAGGGGGGAAAAAAGAAAAAAAACAAAAAAGAAGACAGTAGTGACTTTAAGTAAGGCATTTTTTTTCTCCCCTCCCAAAAGTACTTCCTAGTATTTTACTTAAGAATGGCTTTTCTGTCACAAGAAGGAACCCAAGGTAAAATGATTTTAAAAGTTGCATAAAATTTCAGAAGAAAATGTTCATAACTTATATCCAACTACACTCATATATTTACTGTGAGAAGGAAGCAACCAATCCAGTTGAGGAGTTAGCCACGGATTTCTAGTCGTTCATGCAAATGAAAGTGGAGTCAACGGGGAAGTTCTTATGAGGACCATGGACAGTTCCATGTCTGGAGCAGCCTGCTGCTGCGGAGGGTGCGAGTACCAGCCTGCAGAGCAGGAGACAGATTACTTTGGCAGCATAGCTTTTACCTTGGTTTTTTTGGTTATACATACATGTCCGCAACCAAAGATTCATGTGTCTTTTGTCTCATTACTATATACTGTAATTTTTCTACTCAACAATTATTCAGAAATTACTTCTGGCTTGTACTTCCTTTTGTCACATTGTAATCTAATTTTCAATTATTTATTATCCACTCTCTCTCCACTTAAAAAACCTCACCACCATGTGTGTTTATTGTTAAGTTTCTTTTTGGTTCTCTTGCATTTTCTATTGCCTAGACCGAGTTCTTCATTTAATAGTTATTGGATGCTATGTTCTCTTTCCTGTCCTGATAATTCTCCCAATTACTATGCTCCCCACCTATCCATCAGTAGGTCAAAACCACTTCACAGAAATTCATACATTCAATTCTTTGTTGAACATAAGTACAAATTAACCACAGACTAATCAAGTTTGGAAGAGACCTTCAAGATCATATAGTCTAGCCATCAACCCAGCATCATCCTAATCACTCCCAAACCATATCCCTGGGTGTCACATCCAAATGCTTCTTGAAAACTTCCACCACTTCACTGGACAACCCATTGCAAAGTCTAGCTACTCTTGCATTTTTTTTCCCCAATATCTAATTTGAACCTCCCATGGCACAACTTAAGGTCATTTTGTCTCATACTTTCACTTGAGACATAGCAAAAGAGACTGTCACCCACCCCACTACAATCTCCTCTTCTCCAGGCTAAACGCCTCTAGTTCCCTCAGCCACTCCTCATAGGACATGTTTTACCCAGCTGATTATCTCAATGAATATATTTGTTTCATCCAATTCCTTACTGCATTCCCTCCACCACCTTGAAATATCCCATAAATAATTAAAAAAAAAAATTAACTTGAAATACTGCTATTACTCTTATCACACATTCTTTGCCCTACCAAGGGAGATAATAGGCATTAAGTTGACTTATTAGGAGGAAGTGGTGAAAAAAGCACTTCAAATGCATTTCAAAGGACAATATTTAAAGGAATAGAAGGCCATTTCTGGACCATTTTAGCTGTTCTGAAGAATATACTAAAAATATTTAAACCTAGAACAAAACTGTCTAGGCTGCATCGTCTAAAGGTGTACTGTAGGGTTTGATTGTGCTCAAAAGACAGAATAATAGGTGAGGAGGGAAGTGAGAGGAAAAACCCCAGAACTGAACCATATTAAAAGAAGAACAAGGGAATATTTTCTTCACAGAATTGTTAAAACAGCTTGCTGAACTTCAGTAGAAGTTATGACTTTTTAACAGCGAGTCCATGGAAATACGACCACAGCCATCAGGATCATCAATTTCAGCCAAGAATTTAAGGACATAGTTAAAAAGTAGCACATCTACTCTGTGAAGTCAGGATATATACAGGATTGCATTTTTTTATACAGTGTTAATCTGAAATAGTGAGGGCAGCATGGGATTTCACTCAGAAACTGTTATTCTACTAGTAGTGGCAAATTAGAGTGTGACAAACTGAAATCAGTGCAATCTCTTATGAAGAGAAGGTCTTTTGTGTTGGAAAGGTCTTCAAACATAAAAACAGTGAAGACAATAAACCCTTTCTTGCAACATGTGTGTATGCTTTCATTTTAGAAATAAACTGTGAAGTAAATTAGCTATTTTACACGGCACATATTGTGTGGCAGACTTATTTAGTTTTCCATATGGTAGGGATTTACTTTACAATTGAAATTTTTCTTTCCCCCAAGAATTAAAAAATTCAATGTGATTTACTGTGTGACCACATCATCTGACCACTTTTTTTGCCTATAAATAACTATTTCATAGAAACATTTAATGTAAACACTACAGATACTTTAGAGGTATGTTAAAATGAACATTCACAAAGCAAATAAATATCACATAATAAAATCAATTTCTTGTATGTTATGATTAATTACTTATGAAAAAAAGTCACTTTTCAATGTCAACTGAGTTTTCCCACCGTAATTATGTTTACCATAAATGAATTTTTTTAAAAATTAGTTTTTTAAGTAGTCATAAATTTGTAACCAACTGTTATTTTCCCTCTCTACATTTTGTGGTCTCATGCATTTAAATTTAAATCACAAAATTATCTTTAAACCAAGACATTCAGTTATTAGAGTTTTAACCAACCTTAAGGTGAGAAATATCATGAGAAGAAACATATTATCAAAGCTATCCTGTGACTGGAAAGAGGGTTGGTACTTTCCTACCTGAAGCACAGAAAGAAATTCTTTGGTTTAGACAAGGAAAGAAGTTAGGAGAAAAAGGTTTTATCCAGATGAAATGTAACTGGTGATGAGAAACTGAAGTCAGGTCAGAACAAGCTGTTACAGAAAATGTAGACATTTCTCCAAGTTAATTTTATTTTAGTAATACTTCACTGGGAAAACTAAGTTCAGTCACCCTACATGCTAGATAAGATCTTCAAAACGTGTTCTGAAGCGTAAGGAGGACACAAATGTAGGGGTGTGGCATTCATTTTGTAAAGAGAGAGAAGTAATTAAAACTGAAGGCCAAATTTTCGGTCTTAGGAACTCAGAACTTTTCATTCTGTCTTGGAAACAGGTAGAATTCTGAAAATGGTAATGGATTTTACATCAGTGATCTTTTTCTTCTAAAGTGCTTATGCCTGTAGAGATTGGGATGTAATCTCTCCTCTGAAAATCTAGGTCGAATTGACTGGAGGTAGGTTGCTCCAAAGAGTCCGAAATTAGTGAAACCATTCACGTTTAGGACAAACCATGCAGGTTGTGAATGCAGCAGTGCAAGACAGACTGCTTGAAGAGAGATGGAGAGCATAGTCAGGACCAGGAAACATCACTTCATGGACTGTTTTCACAAGCTTCTTCTCAGCTGTATATTCACAATTAGAATTGCTAAAAGTGTTCACTTAAAGAAACAAGTTTCTACTTCCATCAGAGCATCCAGACTGTCTACAGGATGCTCACTTTAAAACTGATGCCTGGTACCTTCACAAGCTATATTAAGTGTCAACACCAGTGTTCAGAAGTCCCAGTGGAATCTACTTAATACTTTATATATACAGTGAACCCTCACTACTTTGCGGTTCCTCTCTCACGAGTTTACTTCTTTGTGGGCTGTTTTCTCTGTGATAATGGAAGTCTGTTTCATGGTGCATTCACAACTGTGCCTGCACTAAACTGATAGTCATGAATATGCAAAGTAGACATCCATGAATATGCAAATTAGTCCCACCTGCCACACTGCCCCACTCAGCCCTGGCATGTTCCAGTGGTGTGTTGGCAGCTCCCAGTGCCCAGGGACACCCCATGCTGGGGAAAGCCGTTCTTTTCTCCTGGGTCATGCACATTGGGGCTGGGAGTAGACTGCCGGAGCTGTGCCTGCTCCTCTCCCCTGGCACCGGTCTGTGGGCCCCACCCAGCTGTGTGTTGGTGTGTGTGTTGGCATCTCCCGGCCTGAAGAAACACTGGGACAGTGTCAGGGAGGGGCCCCAGCCCTGCACCAGGAAAGACTCCTCTTTTCCTCTGGGTTGTGCATGCTGGCGCTGAGAGCAGGCTGCCCAAGCCGTACCTGCTCCTCTGCTCTGGTGTCAGGGCTGTGTGCCCCATCCTGCTGTGTGTTGGCACCTCCCGGCCTGGAGAGACACCAGGACAACAGCGGGGCCAGGTCCCAGACCTGTGCTGGGAAAACTTCCTCTTTTCCCCTTGGAGCAGGGTGCTGTGGCTCCAGGCAGACGCAGTGGCCCCAGGCAGAGGCGGTGCACGTCATCTTCCTGGCAGCAGTCCTGGGTGACGGCGGCTCCACGCCAATGTATGAACGAAAATATTAATACACTGCTCCTGGGCCCTGGCACAGCAGCACCATTACCATGGTGAGGCAGTCACCACTACCTGCCCCCCCACTCGCATATTTAAACACAGCTCACATTGTACTCAGCACTCAACACCTTGCTCTGTGTAAGAAAAAAGAAAATGTGTTCCAAACTGAGAAGCGCTGTGACTGCAACCTGGGAAACAGTGGACATCAGGCATGCTCCTGGGTCCCTGTACAGTGGCAGCCACCGCTCCTGGGCCCAGCCGACACAGCAGGGCGGCTGGGTCCCCCTTGGCAGGACACAAGCCTGGGACAGCAGGACAGGGGGGTCCCAGTGCTGGCGTGCACAGATGAGCATGGGCAAGTGGTGAAGGAAAGTGGGGTTTTTTCCTGGTATGGCATGCCCACGGGCACTGGGGTGGTGCTGACACACCGATGGAGTATGCCAGGGCTGAAGGGGCTGGTGTGATGGGCGGCGCTAATATGCATATTAATGAGCTGCCTATGTTCACGGAGCGAGGGCTTCCCAGGAGGGGAGACCAACGGCCCCACGATAATCAGGGGATGGCTGTATATATATGTGTGTATATA
>WEKX01010413.1:33620-58221 GCA_013390025.1 Pitta sordida
GTTAGTTGGTGAGTTGGACTAGATGATCCTTGTGGGTCCCTTCCAACTCAAAGTATTCTGTGATTCTGTGACAAAGGAATTGAGTCCACCATTAGTAAGTCTGCAGATGATAACAAGCTGGGGGCAAATGTTGAACTGCCAGAGGGTAGAAGGGCCCTTCAGTGAGACCTTGATATGCTAGAGAAATGGGTAGATTCTAATAGTGTGAGATTTAACAAGTCCAAATGCCGGGTTCTTCTCTTTGGACGTAGCAACCCCAAGCATTGCTACTGGCTGGGGGATGAGTGGCTGCAGACTGGTGAAATGGAGAGGGATTTGGGAGTAATGGTTGACAGAAAACTTATTATGAGCCAACAGTGTGCCCAGGTGGCTAAGAGGGCCAATGGCATCCTGGCCTGTGTCAGGAACAGTGTGGTCAGTAGGACTGGGGAAGTTATTCTTCCCTTATAGTCAGCACAAGTCAGATCACATCTTGAGTACTGTATCCAGTTTTGGGCTCCTCAGTTTAAGAAAGATGGTGAACTGCTTGAGAGAGTCCAGAGAAGGGTGACAGGGATGATGAAGGGACAAGAGAGAGATTTCTCTCTAGAGAGAGTGATTTCTCAGTAGAATGGTGCCCAGGGTAGTAGTGGAGTTGTCATCCCTGGAGGTGTTTAAGAAAAGACTGGATGAGGAACTCAGTGACATGGTCTAGACAATGGGAGGCTCGAATGGACAGAGTGTGGTGCCCATGGCTCCAGGGTTGGGGGTTTGATAGCTGCGTGGGTGTTCGCATGGGAGTTGAACTAGATGATCCTTGTGGGTCCCTTCCAACTTAGAATAACGTGTGAACCTGTGAACATTTTGCCTAATACATAAGCATTGCTTTGCTAAATTACAGGTGTGCCTTTAAATTTGGTCTTCAGCAAAGATCTTTAAGCCTCCAACATATATTTATTGATTTCTTTTACAAATATATAACTAAGTAGAAAAATGTGTTTGTGAGTGCAAAGACTCTGACCCTTGAAGTACGCATGATGCCGTTGTCTGAGTTTCTTTGGATTTTTTCATCTCCTTCTGCTGATGAAGTCCATCTGGAAGGACTTTCTGGGAACTGGTGCCAATGAGAAAGCAGCAAGACCTAGAAGTAGGACTGAATAGCTATCTATATCCCTTCCTTGACTTCTACACCTTCCCCAAAGATTTATCTTCTGAACCAGACTGAAGATTTCATTGAAGATGGCTTGGAATACTTTTTGGTAAACATAATCAGTATTTAGAAACTATATTGCCTAATTTAGGAATGAATAAGAATCCTTCCAAAAGTATTCCATGAGACCTGTGTCTAAACACTGATACGAATTAATTCTATTTCAAAAAGATACCAGATATTTATTGTGGTTTTATTACATATACAGAAAGATCTCAGATAAAGAGCTAATAAACTTTTGGAAAGACCATTTTAAAGGTTGCTCTGGATGAATACTTGATGATCTGCAAGGTCTCTTCCAACCTTGCTAATACTGTGATACTGTGTGATACTGTGAATATGTAGTTGAATGATTTAGAATTGGAAGTTCCAAACCTACTGTTTCTTCTTAAACTCTTACTCTTTGCAAGATGTTGCTATAGCGAATGTCCTTAAACCACCCTTAGACCTCATCTATCTGCAGTTGTTCTGTGGACCTTTACCAGGCCGGGATATCACACCAATGAAAGCTAAGAGCTGGAAAGCATTCACAATATCCTTGGAACTCAAAGGACTCCGTCACATCCTAGGGGGAAAAAAAAATCTCTTCAGTGTTTAGAATCAAAATAATTAATAGATTTGTTTTAAAATATTACCCTCTTATTTAAAGATCAAAAGGTCTGTTCAGATGCCCCATAGCCACATTACTTCTTGTAACATTATACCTGGCTCTGACGCAAGAAAACACAATATTACCAGAAGTTATACACTCTTGCTGTAGATAACAATTCTACTAACTCTATACTAGTGAATAGTGAGACATCCTACCTGTTATTTGTCATAATAATGTGTCTTTTATTCCATTTTGTGATGAGCTATAGTACAAGACATTACCTTCTATAAAAATTATAGATCATCTTTGTTCTGTTTATACTAAGATTTTTATTTTCTAAGAGATAGGGAAATAGTTTGTAAAGTTATTGTCTACTTACAGTGTCATAATTAAAGCCTCATAACATTTTCGAAGAATGCTTAACATTTAACACCATTCTCAGTCTCTTTGTTAGTATTTCTTAAATGGCAACATAACTAAATAACACAAAGCAAAGCCATTAGAAAGCAACAGATATTTAATTAAAAACAGTTGCTTTAGCACTCCATCTAATATTTTCTTTTGTTGATCACAGAAAAGGAAGTAAGGTAATTTACATATACGTATAATTTCTTTCACCACAGCAGTTAAAAAAACCCCAATATGTTAGCTACACAATGAACATCCACACATCAAAACTTGTTTTCTGGCACAGTGGTACTTTTTAGTCATGCATCTGTATTTAGTGGGTCTTAGGGATCATGCTCTCTTAGAAATTGCTTTGATTTAGCAATTCAGGTTGAAGAGATAAAGGACAGCTATAATGATAATTCAAATTATAAATTGTAGTAATAGGTGGGCTTGGAGGATAGGCTTAGTAGATAGTCCAACTTTCTAGTATTCAGCAAGTTTGGTTAAACTTGACCCGTAATGTGCAAAATAAATTTAGATATATGATGAATATGTTGTTAATGCCTTCAAACGCTTCAGCCTCCCCTGGATTTATTTTATACTTATTCTCTGGTAGCATTGAGAACCCATTGCCACTATTTTATTCTGCATGGCAAATTGTATGAAACAGTAACAATACAGAGCAATCAACTGTAATTCTAAATGCTGAAAAGGGTTTTTTTCCTAGCACATGGCCTCTGAAGAGGTTTAGCTGGTGGAATTCCTGGATAGAGATCCAGTACCTCTGAAGTAATTTCTAAACACTGAGGAGTACATTATAGAATGTTGACCACAAGCCTCCATTGGCTGTCAGAAGAACTTGACATTGCTTCAGGAATGCCCTTTTAATTGTCCCCATTTCCTGTGCCTTGGCTCAAAACATGAGGAGAACTAAGAGTGTCCAACCTTGTTTCTTTTCAGGCAATGTCAAACAGAATGAGCTGTTCTAACTGCCAATATCTGGCCAACTGGGAATGAATACTAGAGGTTGTCTGAAGCAGAATTTCTGATATGTGTGTTGCAAACACTGTGCATTCCTCATCAGCAGTGCTACCTCCGAGATCTTCTTCTCTCCTCCCAAGCCATTTCCTCTCACAAGCACTGCCAGTGGCAGCATCTCTTTGAACCTTTTGCCTTTCTAAGGCAGAACTGGGAACCTGACTAACAAATACAGGGAGTTTCATGTTCAAAACAGGACTTATCTGTGCTTCTGAGCTACAACCTCTCTTTCTGTAGGTGCTGCTTGGCAGGTAAAAGGGGACAGGAGGACTGTGAAAGACAATCTGATGAGCACACAGTAGAACAAGGTCTTCTGCTAAGAGGTGGTAGCAGCAAACATGGGATTGAGAAGAACTGGGACTCTAAATCAAGATTTTTTTGTTTTAGAATATGTACTACAGTTTCATTTCACCTTTACTTCTGAGTATAGTCCTTCTAAACCCCCTCTCTGCCTGATTTTTTCTCTCTTTTCATTTATGTTTGGTTATTCACAAGGAGGAATTGATTCTTACAGAAACTGTTATGTCGTCTGGTCTGTAGTTCAGCTAAGCACAGCAAGCAGCAGTGGGACGTGCCCAAAAGTTAAGGTTTTCAAGGCTCCAAGAGTGCTGACCACAGCCCCGGGACACCCCTTCACTGTTGGGAGAAATGGCAGGACTTCGGAGATCAAAGCGACGACCTCAGTTAACAGCTATGACTCATTTATTCAGGGTTCGAGCAGATAATATATAGAAAATTTTTCTAAGTCATCCTTACCAAGCAACTTCTACTTTGCAATTACTAGCAAAACACCTGTTGTTTTCTCTAAGAAACTATTATCAAAATATTCTTCTATTTCTGTTGTTCAAGGACACATTATGAACTATTCCAAAAGCCTTAAGACTCTGCTTGTGCAGTTTCTTAAATGGCCAGCACTCTTTAGATTCTAACCATCTTTCTACACTTCCTCACTGTGGAGGCAGTGCAAGCATGAGTGGTGGCAGCAGCCCAGCAGCAGCTGCAGAAGCGGCAGCGTGCCTGAAGAGAAGCCATGGGATTCTCCCGGCAGTCTCCTCAGGCAGAGAGGGCTCAGAAGCGCTTCCCTTTGCTCCCCTGTGCTGTAAGAGCTCATGGGGAGGAGCGGAAAATGCTCCCCAGCGCTTCTGGGTGGCTGGGGGTTGGAGCAATGGACCAACCATTGTATATGTATTAATGGCCTGCACATGTTTGTGAATTAGATCCTTTGCAAGACCCGTTCCTCATGAAGGGTGAGGTATTACTGTATTCTCCTTTTGAATTTAAATATCTTTTGAATTCAATGCATGCAATATAATTTTTTGATTTTCCAGAATCATGGTCTATATTGTTTGAAATGGAAATACAAAGTGCCATAACATAAAACCACTACGACAATAACTCTATAACTCATCAAGAAACTGAGTATTTTTTTCCTACCTGCTTGTAGAGTACATGATTCTACAAACCCCAAAGACTGCCCTGTGCTAAACAAGCTGTGCTCTCTCTAATGATATCCATTTAATTATGAATGATACCATGCTATCATAAACTAACAGATAAAAATTAATCTTTTTAATAGAGAACCTAAAAAAATACAGTGAATCCTCTCTGTATCGCGACTTCTCCTTCACGACCTTGCGCATTTGCAATGTGAATTTATCACAGTTTTGATTCCACCATTTGCGAATTTATGCTGTTCACGCATGCGTAGTCCGTCTGCTCCACCGAGAGGCATTGCCGGAGCTCCCCGTGGGGCAGTGCTGGCCCGGCCCAACAGGGACGGCCGGGAGTCCCGCTGTCCTGTTACTCTAAGCACAGCTGGGGAACTGACACCCCCGCGGGCGCATGTTACTGTTTCTGTGGCTACANAGAAAATCAGGCCTGCCTTGTTTTCAAATTATTATGGTCTATGGAATGTAGAGGTTACAGACACGGTTTTTCAGATGTGTTCATTAGACTCCAATTTTGCTTTGAGCTCCACATTTTATTTACTGTTTTGGATTGGTTGGCTTTTTTTTTTTTTAATACACATTTATAAGATGCAACTGGAAATCTGTCTTGGGTAGAAGAAGCTGTCTATCTGGAGTGGATTATTATTTGAACCCTGATTTGCACTTATTTGGCAAATAACAGCTACAGAATACCCATGAAATATTTTTTTATCTCATCCCAGGCCTATAAAACTGAAAACATCAGGTGCTTAAAAATCACTCTAACTGTGAAGACATTACTCGTGTTAAAGTGTGTCAAGTCCGGACAACAGTAGAAGGCTGTGCAAAAACCCACAGGTAATTCTCACGAGCATTGAAAAACTTATCTGTAAAGCAGTATATACTCATCGTGTACAAAGGCTGTGGAAACTAACCATCAATCTAGGCCCATCTAACCACCATTTTGCTCAGATCGGAAAGAATGGAAAACTATTAAATGTCCACTTATTCCTTAATGCATTTTGTGCCAGTGTACCACATGAACCATTCTATTATGTGATGTGAAAGGCTATTTTCCCAGAGAAATTAATGACAACATACAGCATTCACTGGTAGGAGAAAGAGGGAAGGGAGAAAAAGAAAAATAAAAAGCAGGCAATTGTTATGTTTTTAGCTTGGACAACTATTTAGTCTCAAATTTTCAATATAATGAGTAAAAACAAAATGGTGAAGAAATTTTATCTCCTCTTCAGGATTAGCTGGTATACCCTGCTGTTAGCTGTCTGTTTTAGGATTAAAGTAAATATTTCAAAATAGCATCTGCAGGCAAATTGTTTTCACTATCTGATGAGAGCTCATTTGTGGGGCAATATTTAGCTGCAGCTTGTGACACTTTTAGAGCACTGTGTCTGACAGCAAAATAAAGCAGCCTCTGCAGTTGTTTGAGAATGATAATTACACAACTCTGTTTCATTTATTTTGAAAGTACATGGACAGTTATTTTTAAATGGTTGAAATTGCCTGACACTGAAAAATAATTCGACCCTGCTTCATTTGTAATTTATCTAGCTGGAATAATCCTGTATTTCATACTTGTGTCATCCTTTCCTGTAAGTAACTAATTTGAAAGATGCTAACTTACAGAATACAAAAGAGAAATAAACTTCAGATATTGAGGTTTCCACCACAGGAAACATTGTTCTTCGTGTTCACTTTGTCAGACATTATTCATTCAGTGACAATCAAATGGCAAACAGAAGTTAGTGTTGATGGGCAACTGTTAAACTGCACAACATGAGAGCTGGCAGCTTCCTTACAATACAGTCAGAGATAAACCTTCCTCCTTTCTGCAAAATAATGCCCAGATCTCATCTGGGAGGCATAGCCAAACCTTTCCTCATAATGACTTCCATCAGGCAAACACTCACTTCCAGCCACTTGGAAGTGTTGTCAAACTACCACTTTCATTCTCTAATTGTCAGTTAATGATCCAGTGATGAATTTTGCCCTGGATCCTCCTGAAGGATGAAGATTTAGTGCCAGCACTGTCTCACAGAGCAATGAGCTGGAGAACCACGGGAGACAACAAGTTGGTCTTGGCTGATATTCCTGAAAGAGCAAGAGAAGCTAGAGCAGCCGCTATTTCTAAATTTTTAAAAATTCACACAGTTTCACAGGTTATTCTAAGTTGGAAGGGACCCACAAGGATCATCTAGTCCAACTCTCAAGAGAGCGCCCACCCAGAAACTGAACCCACAACCCTGGAGCCATGGGCACCACGCTCCATCCATCGTCTAGACCATGTCACTAAGTTCCTCATCCAGTCTTTTCTTAAACACCTCCAGGGGTGGCGACTCCACCACCTCCCTGGGCAGACCGTTCCACTGAGGGAACACTCTCTCCGTGAAAAAGCTCTTCCTAACATCCAGTCTAAACCTCCCCTGGTGTAGCTTGAGGTCATGTCCTCTTCTTCTGGTGCTGGCAGCCTGAGAGAAGAGATTCACACTCACTCGACTGCAACCTCCCTTCAGGTAGTTGTAAACAGCAATGAGGTCACCTCTGAGCCTCCTCTTCTCCAGGCTGAACAGTTCCAGTTCCCGCAGTTGTTCCCCATATGGCTTGTTCTCCAGCCCTTTCACCATCCTTGTCGCCTCAGACACTTTAAGGACAACTTGAACTTTACTGTGTGCTTCTTTCTCCAGATCATTGACAAAAACATTGCATAAAATCTGACTCTCACCAGCAGTATGGACTTCGTTTTCCACTCTGAAAAGTTGAATTTAAGCCCTACTCTTTACTTCCTACTCTTTATTCAGTTCTCCGTCCTCAAAAGGACCTGCCCTCCAAACCTGTGGCAATTTACAAAAAAAGAAAATACACAGAAATACAACCCAATCCTAATTATGATTAAGAAATGGGCTCTTTTGAAAATTTTTCGTGTTACATGCACTCATGGTTGCAGATTGAGAATGAGGTGTTAATAAGACATGTCATAGGGAAGGAGGGAGGAAGAGAGAAAGGGAAGGAACCTGTGCACCTTGTTCATTGCTTCTTTTCTTGGCTATAGCAATGCTCTTGGTGATCAGGAATATTAAGTATAGGTGGTCCAGTGCTCACAGGAACACATGCCACTATATTAGAGGCACTCTTGAGCTAATCAGTCATGCTTTAAATGGAGTTACATAAGGAACCTAAGAATAAATTTTTTTCAGCATTCTTTATCTTAAAGAATGCCAGAAAGATAAGTACAGTTGGATCTCCTATATTGTGGACCAGCAGTATTAATCGAGGTCCACGGAGCCCTACTTCCGCTTTGAATGGCGGCCATGCTGCCACCGCTGCCACCGCCCGCACTGCCACAACCGCTCCCTGTGCCGCCACCACCCACGCCACCACCACCACCACCACTACTGCCACCCGTGCTGCCCCTGCTGCCTGCACTGCGGCCGCTGCTGCCTGCTCTGCCACTGCTGCTGCCGCCGTCCAGGCCCCCATGGCAGAGGCAGCAGGTCGTGCATGCGCAGTTGCGAAAATGGGCCTCCTATATTGCTAAAAAATCATGCTGCTAAGATCTGAAGCCGCAATATGGGGGCCATGAAGTGCAAGAGGGCTGACTGTAGAGTGAAAGACCTCACAAAGTAAAGCAGTTGCTACAGAAATAGATGGTATAGAAATTATGATGTTGGAAAAATAAATGGCTAGGAGAAATTAGTTGTATCTACAAAACCTGAAAAAAAGTGAAGTGACCAGTTAAAAATGTTCATTTTCTCCAGCTGTGTTATTAGATTACTACTACAGAAGCTTCTGGTAAATGCAAGTGAGTAAGTCCTACTAAACTGCAAAAGATGATTGAGAAAACCCGCAATTATATCAGAGGGGAAAAAAATCTTCCTAGTAGGAGTACTCCAGAGGGCAGGCAGAACTTTGCTTCCCCAAAGGCCATTCCAAAGTTGTTAGGGGTGACAACAGCCATAAGATATCTGCATAAATACAATATGAAAGCACACAGCTAAGATCTCTCATAGAACAATCACTCCTCTTTGGTCAACTGATTTTTTAAAGAATAATCACAGAATGGTGTGTTATGGAATTAGTTAATATACTATTTGGCTTCCAAAAGATGAACAAAATGGTTGCAATGTATATTAGAACTTAGCAGGGGAAAAAATCCCAATCAAAACAAACCCCAAGCCCCCCAACCCCTCAAGCTACAAAACAAATAAACCCCCCAAAAAACAACAACAGCAACAAATCCCCCCCAAACACAAAACCCAAACCCAAAGCCCAATCAACCAAAAGCAAAGCCCTAAAGAGCAAGAAAAATGTACTACGAGACTGGAAATTCTTGTTAAAAAGTGGCATTTGATGGGCTATGGACATACAAGATATAATGAATCCCACGTTTCTTTGTCAGAAACACAACTTCAAAATTTTATTGTCACTTTGAAGGTATTTCCTTCTTTTGGACCATCCTCAAATGCTGCAGGTGCGTTGCCTGTAAGAGTTTTAGATCATCAAGACTGGGTGAAACAGTGTATTTCCTCATACTAAGTAGACCACTGTAATGAACAGAATAAGGTCAGCACACTTGGAAACTTTCGTGACCTTTAAAGTATACTCATACTTACAACAGGAATCTTTGTCAGGAGTGCATTATAAGAGGACTTGAAGGTGGACATTTTAAATCAAGCCCATTTTCTTTTAGCCATTAGAGCTGTTTTTGTGTTTTATTCCTGTTCAAACGACCTAAAATCTGCAGATTAAACACAACTATTTAAATTAAACTTGTTTGAAAAAAAGTTAAGAATGCAATGTGGCACTGCTGAGATTAATTGAACTACAGTGTTCCAAGGTACGTAGTCTGTAATGAAATTGTTAAAAGCCGCCCTGGAGTTTTCATTAGCACTGATACATTTGTGCTTGAGACAGAAATCATTGTGTTTTTCTTAATACAATGTAATTTGGTTAGGAAGCAAATTTGATTATTCTTATAATCTTTCTGCATACTAATGATTTGAAAACAGTATCCAATATATTTAATATATTTACCTCACTGAACAGTGTAGCATGGTTGGTAGTGTGTTGGCTAGGAGAAATAAGGGTATATTTTGAGTAGAGAGCTCTCAGGACTCACTCTGTCTTAGTATGTCTTAGTATGAGGTCTTTGTGGCCCTGGACAAGGCTTGCTGACACTGCTTATACTTTTCAGTAACTCCACTGCTTGTGGAATTCATGGAACAATAGCGCAGTAGTGTTGTGGTTTATCCCCAGCTGGCAACTGAGCTCCATGCAGCCACTCACTCACTTCCCCCTGGCAGGATAGAGGACAGAATCAGAAGAGTAAAAGTGAGAAAACTCATGGGATGACATACTAACAGTTTAATAGGGAAAGCCAAAGCTGCACATGAAAACAAAGCTAAACATCCACCACTTCCCAAGACCAGGCAGGCGTTCAGCCATCCACAGAAACATCCCCTCTCACCTTATCTTTCCCAGCTTTATATGTTGAGTACAAAGCCATATGATATACAACGTTGCTGTTCAGTTTGGGTCAGCTGTCCCATCTGTCCTAACTTCTTGTACCCTCCCAGCCTGCTCTCTGGTCTCAGGGGTATATGAAGAGACCTTAACTCTGTGCAAGTGTTGCTCAGCAATAACAAAAACATCTCTGTATTATCACCACTGCTTTCAGCTCAAGTTGAAAACACAGTCCCATGATGGCTACCATGAGGAAAATCATCTCCACCCTATCTAAAACCATCACAGTCACTCCTGTGCAGGTCTGCTAGCTAGTTATGAATAACTTCAATAGTAGGTCTGTTCCCAGAAGAGGTAACTGAAAAAGAGACAGAGATCTGAAAATTATTCAGAAAGAAGTCTAAGAATGATCCTGAGATCCATTCCTTAAACCCACCTGGACAAGATGAGGTGGTCTGTAACTACATGCAGGAGGAAGTTTCTAATACTACAGTTCCTTCATCAAATCCAGAAGGTATAACAGAATTCAACAGTGAGAAGCTGACACTAAAAGACATTATTGTTTTCAAGTGCTACAATGATTGGTGTGTGTACACAATTTAAACAATTTGAACAATGTAGTTTAAATATATGAACATTTGTTTTGCAGCTGATCAGAATGATGTAATATAAGATTTGGCCTCTGCTCTTAAAATCTCTGATTATGCCCTTTCCATAGAGGAGCATCGTTCATTACCTTCTGGCATTCCAGGTGACTTTGAATATACTTTTTTCCCCACTGGTCATTCTTAGTAAACAAGTCTGGCACTAATAGGCAGATTCCCAGAGACAGTGATATAAGAAAGTGAATAAATAAGAGGAATGAGAAATAAAAATGAGACACCTTCTGGGGAACCTACCTGCCATTTTCATAGTGCTTTTGTCCCAAAATAATTTGAAAAGATTTATAACAGGATTATTATTATCATTTGAAGACTAGAGAGACTTGGGAACAAACATGCAAATAAAAAGCTGTGTATGAAAACTGTGTATGAAAAAGGCAGCCCAGCTCTCTTTCCAGTTCCAAACTCTGGGCAAAGAGGGGGTACAATGCCTCCTTCAGAAACTTTGAAATGTTTGATCCTGACGCAACAGAGGAATTGATAGATCAATTACTCAAAAGCATAACTGTGAACCTTCAGAATAGCCAGCTTGAAAGTGATAAACACCGAAATATGCATAGATGTCTACCAGTTTTTGGTGCTGAATATCCGAAGATAGGATAACTAGGATATGAAGGATATTACCATTATATAATTTTTTGGCAGTCTTGATAATACTAGGCAGTTTATTGCCTTCCTCATATTTTGAAAATACCAAGAAGGTACTTTATTTCCCTTCCTTGCTAAGGACTGTATTTGCACAGGTTTTCAAGGCACACCTAAGTGATGTCTAATTAGGAAAATGTCATTCTCATTTGTCTAGAAGTTGTAGTGAAATGTATTTAAAGGGAATAGGGCCTAAGGCAACTTCAAAACCTACCTTTGTCTCCCAGAAATACAAACAAATTAACCGGTGACTAAGGGCTCTCTGAACCCTTCCCATGAAAGGATGCTGCAGTTAGCACAAAACTGCAGTGTCAGCTATATGGGCAAAATTACTGTTGCTTCCTGCTCATAGCAATTCCTCTAAGTGCATAAATTCAATTCTTCGGTAATTTCTCACTTTTTGTAGTTTTTACCTGAGGTTTTTAGACTTCAACTTAAATAGGAAGTACATTTGTGTGTGTTTTGTACATGGTTAAATGAAAATACAGTGATCCTTCGCATAGTCGCGGTCCGTAATTTGTGGAATCTCATACTCTTGATTTTCCAGCGAGTTGCAGGACCTGGCGCATGTGCAGGAACTACCATGACCTCAATCTGATCGGACTCCCTCCCCGTCGCTCGCGGCGCCGGCTCCGCCCCCACCCCACCTCCCTGCTCACACAGCCAGTACCGTCNGAATAGGGCCTAAGGCAACTTCAAAACCTACCTTTGTCTCCCAGAAATACAAACAAATTAACCGGTGACTAAGGGCTCTCTGAACCCTTCCCATGAAAGGATGCTGCAGTTAGCACAAAACTGCAGTGTCAGCTATATGGGCAAAATTACTGTTGCTTCCTGCTCATAGCAATTCCTCTAAGTGCATAAATTCAATTCTTCGGTAATTTCTCACTTTTTGTAGTTTTTACCTGAGGTTTTTAGACTTCAACTTAAATAGGAAGTACATTTGTGTGTGTTTTGTACATGGTTAAATGAAAATACAGTGATCCTTCGCATAGTCGCGGTCCGTAATTTGTGGAATCTCATACTCTTGATTTTCCAGCGAGTTGCAGGACCTGGCGCATGTGCAGGAACTACCATGACCTCAATCTGATCGGACTCCCTCCCCGTCGCTCGCGGCGCCGGCTCCGCCCCCACCCCCCCTCCCTGCTCACACAGCCAGTACCGTCCCTGCTCCCCCCCGCACCGGTCCTGTCCCAGTCCCGCTCGTTGTCTTGCTGCGGCATGCCGTGCCGGTGCTCACCCTCCCGCCCCGATCCCATCCCCGTTCTCAGCGATTGCTCCCCCCACCCCGGCGCTCGCCCGCCTCGGTGGAGCACATCCAGATATCTGAAACAAGCCCCGCTCTCAGGACCCACCCTCCTCCAGACCTTATATGGAGAGGGAGCATGGCTACGGGCATGGCGTACTGGACTACATAGTGGGTTCACTATCTTTGCGGATTTCACGACTTGAGTGAGGTGGTCTAGACCTAACAGCCCGCGAGTAACCGGGGTTCACTGTACTCCCCACTGAGAAAGCCAGACCTGACGCTGAGTAAACTCTTCATGTGAGGTTTAGATTATTAAATTTAAGTGCTGAACTGTGATAAGAGAAGAATTTTCTTCATGATGTCTTAAAGTAAATAATTACATTCTCATGGTTTACTTCCAGGCCTTGGCAGTGGTAGGGCACAATGAGACACTTGCTTCCACTCCCTCTTCCCTTTTAGAGAAGAACTAGAAAAAACTCACAAGGGCACTGAATATAAATCAGATACAAAGGAATAGGGCTCTTGCATATTTATTCAGAATAGATGAAAGTTGTTGCCTTGGACAGCAGACCACTTTCATTCTTTGCCTCAGTTCTTGTTGGTGTGCAGCATCTTGCAAAATTAGACACGGAAGATCTCCCCTAATGTTAGTAGGGTTTAAGGGTTTCCATTCATCTTTCATCATTGCTACACCAAGGTCTTCAGCCATTTTGTCTAAATTTTTACTAGCTGTGGTATAAAATTACAAGCAGTATGGTTACTACTTTTAAACTTAGCTCTGTCACATTATTCACTGTTTATTACTGCTACTTGGCTGATAACCACCTCTGTCAAGGTCATCAGCATGGGGAAAAGCTCTCAGATAGTCTTCAAATAAGTTGCATTTAAAGCACAGTTTCTTTATTATTTATTTTTCTTTAATGCAATGCCAGCAATGGTGTCTGGTGTTTCTTAAGCCTTCTCTTACCTGTCTGATAATTCTTCTAAAGAAAAATCAACCTTCTTTAAAGAATATTGAACACTTCCTTTGTTTTCAACAGTAATGTCTTTGCTTTCTGCATCATGGACACTCCTTATTTTAATTTGTTTGTTATGTAGAAGATCTTAACAGCTTCTTACAGTTATAGTGAACTAAAAGAAGTGTTTACTTTCAGGCTATTATAAATGATTTACTGATGCTAGACATCCAACTGAGTGTATTTAAGCTTTAATAGAGAAGACACTCTACATATCTATTGTATCACACAGTCCAAAGACGTTATAGGTGTGAAAGATACTTAGTTTATTAGGTGTGTAGTTACAGAGTAATTATTTACAAAGTATCTGTTAACTTTTGAAGAACATATTAGAATTTACTTAATATTTGTAAAATTATTTTCTCTCTTCATTGCCTTCTCTTATGTTGTATTTCTGGTTATTGGAGAGTACCTTTCCAAAAAGTGGAACAGGAAAAATATTTTGGACTTTTCAATTAGTCAGTATTTTTAACCACATATATGTTAGTAACTACTTGGATACAAATACCAAATTAAGTTCACAAATGTTCTGAAAAATATGCATTTATGAAATAACTCATTTTTCAAATTGTTTTCTAAGTGATTTTTGTGTTAAGGTTAAAAAGCAACTCAGTGAAAAATAACATTCCAATTCAGAAATATGCTCTCATCTATGCAAAATTGCACGAACTCAATGCAAATTAAATACAACATCTCACTCCTCCAAACAGAGGTGCAGGGTAAGTTTCGTGGCAGCATATAATAATTTTTATAATATCTATATTACCGAAATACAAAACATTAGAACTTTTTGTTCTTTTTAATAAAACTGTTGCGTTCACACTCAACTGTGAAAGAAAAAGTAAATGGAAAACCTAAACCAAGACCAACGTCCCCTTTTCATACATAATTTTCAGTTGACAGTGTGGAAATATTTCAGCTTACAGACTGAAGGGGAAAATGCAGGTTAATTTGCTGCTCAAAATTAAGTAACTCAAATTCCATGATTTTTGTGCATTCTATCTGCACAGACACAATACACTCATCTTTTTGTATTGGAACAGGCACAATTGTCCTCGCCACACTCACAAAGAAATGGTACTTCAGTAAAGCAAGTAACTTGAAAGTAAAGAAAGGTAAGTGAAGTGTAGAAGATGATGGTTTATTAAGGAAACTTCCCAGTTTGGCCATTCACAAGACTCATCAGCAACACTCCCAATACCAGAGACTTTCATCATTGGGACCAAAGCCCCTTCTCTGTGGGTGGCTCCAGTGACTCAATAGTCCCCTCTTGACTCCTACACACCCCACTCACACAGTCATGCCAGCTTTAGGTACTGGCTTGACCCCAGGTTTCTCACGAAAGACCCTCAGATGTGTCATTCCATAAAGCCAGTTTATTCATGACACAGTTACAGGAACAGCTCAAGTTTATGCCTCCAAGGAGGGACCTTGAACAAAGGGCTTTTATACCCTTAAAGTCTCCTGGCATGCAAGTCTCACTTTTCTCTCCATGTCTTCGGCTCCTGTCCTCTTCTCCATGTTCACCCACCTGTCTGGCATCACCCATCTTCATGCCCTTTGTAATCCCAAAGGTCAGAAGTTCATGGCCTCTCATCTCAGGCTCCTACACAGAACTCAATCTGCATCTCAATTTCCAGTTTGGTAGCCCAGCTACCTGAACCAGATATATTCCTCAACAGTCCTTCCTTTTATTTTCAAGGCATTTATCCACTCCCCTTATATAGAATATTTTACCAGTAACAAACATAATGATTTAGGCTAAGAAGACTGTCACAGTGAAAAGAGACAAGACACCTGTATTTAACCATTTACCTTATTCACACAGAATCACACACAGAATCACACAGAATACCATGAGTTGGAAGGGACCCACAAGGATCATCTAGTCCAACTCACCATCTAACGCCCGTACACCCCAGAGTGGTGAACATAAACCTAGATCCCTCACAGGCGCACAGGCCACTCCGAGCCAGGAGGGACCCACAGGACCATCCAGACCAACACCCCCAGCTAGACCATGTTCCTAAGCTCCTCATCCAGTCTTCTCTTACACACCTCCAGGGACGGCTACTCCACCACCTCCCTGGGCAGTCCATTCCAATGAGTGATCACTCTTTCTGTGAAAAGCCTCTTCCTAACATTCCGTCTAAACCTCCCCTGGCGTAGTTTAAGGCCATGTCCTCTCGTTCTGGTGTTGTCAGCCTGAAACAAGAGGTCCACACCCACATGGTGGCAACCTCCCCGCAGGTAGTTGTAAACAACAATGAGGTCACCTCTGAGCCTCNGACCCCTGTGGGACTCCACTAGTAACTGGCTGCCAGGTGGATATGGCACCATTCACCAAGACTCTCTGAGCTCGTCCTTCCAATCAATTCGTAACCCAGCATGAAGTGTTTCCATCCAGTCCATGCTCTAAGAGTTTCTCCTGAAGCTTATTGTGGGAAACCGTGTCAAAGGCTTTGCTAAGGTCCAAGTACACAACATCCACCACCTTTTTGTCATCAAACAGTCGAGTCACTGGATCGTAAAAGGAGATCAGGTTGGTCAGGCAGGACTTGCCTTTCCGAAATCCATGCTGACTAGATCTAATATCATGGTCGTTTTGTAGTTACATCACTGTAGGAGATAAACATAGCACAATTAAAGCCCAAAAGATTATCACAGGTTAGAAATTAATATCAAGATACTACCATGACAGATTCTCAAGTCAGTTGTTAACCAACTGGTTGAGAACAGTGTACCCAGTTCTTCTTACCCCAAACTTTAATAGCAAAAATGGATTTTCTTGAGAGTATCTTAGCTAATACTTCACCCCCAGGTTGTATATCTTGTATTTCAGATGGGCTGGGCTGGTACTTTCTCCACCCTTTGAACCTGGTCTTATTTGGCATATAGATCCCTGATGCAGCTAAGATTTTTGCTGGTGTTAGTCCTATGGTTTACCCTGAAGTATTCCAAATAGCCCGAAGAGCCCAGTGTAAGGCTTTGGGTCATTTCAGATTAGTGCAAGTACTTATTTTTGTTACCTTTTCTTTTAATGTCCCATTCCTCCTTTCTACTAGTCCTGAAGATTGTGGATGATACGGGGTATATAATTTTCTCTCTATCCTCAGTCTTTTATAGCCATTTGATTATGGTTGCTGTAAAATGGGCACTTCTGTTTGATTTGTATGAAGCTTAACTCATTTTCCCTTTCCCAGATGTAAGAGTCCGTAAGAATACTGTCTCAACCTTTTCATCAGAAACTTGGACCATATACCCCTAAAAACTGAGGCTAAGGTCTTGACAAAGTTCGGCCTGCCAGTGATGCTCTCTGGGACTAAGACTGGACTGTGAAGACCAGGGTGTTGATAACACCAAGAAGGGACTATGTGGAACAAGTTATGCCATCTCTCCTGCGTTATCCAGGGGAAGAGACAAGATATGCTGTGGCCTTCTTCCCTGCCCTTGCAGAGATTGTGTAGTACAGGATATTCTGTGCCCATCTCGCCAGCTTCCAGAGACAGAACAAGATATGCATACAGCCCTGTCATTGCAACATGAAAACACACTTCCTGGCACAAGGTCACTCAAAACTGACCTTGCCTTAGACACTGTTCGGACACTTCTTGGTCTTATGTGACAAAGAAAGACAGACTGGGGCAAGGGGAACATGTGATATAAAGATGGCCCCTTAGCAATTGCTCTTTGGAAGCTTCTCCCACTTGGAAGACGACGTCTATGAGGACGCTCTGAGGACTGATCGTCTGGTGGTAGCTATTGAACCCTTTATCTCTCTCCGTTTCTCTTTACCTTTCCTATCTCACTTTCTTCTATCGCAATTCCCTCTTCATGGGATAATAAAGCTTCACTGTTTGACCAAAGCTAACCCCTGTTCGGGATTCCTTTGCACTTTGAGATCTAGTAAATGAACCATCATGCCTCCAGCTCAGCTGGATGGACTGTGACACCAGATCTGGTGCACATGTCCAAGCTAGTAGTATTGCTCTCTGTGTGCTCATCCTATTTGGGAGTGGTTGTGCTTCTCTTACCTGTCTCCAGCTCACCACAGTATACCCTGACCATTGCTGCCCTTGCTGGTAGTAGGATGGGCCATCTGTAATCAGAACTAGGTCTGTGTTATGTGAGAGATCATTGTTTAAATAGTTGGTAGACTTCTTAAGATACGTCTCGTTTGCTCACACTGAGGATGTTCTCTATTAGGCGGAGGCATTAGGCCCACTGGATTCCAGTTATTACACCTTCTTTAAGACTACTTTATCTGCTGTTAAGAAGACGAATTCATATCTATGTGCACATTGTGGCATCAAACTTGAGTTGCATTCTGTTAACACTCATCATGCCATAACATCTCTCTTCAGTAGTAGGAACATTTTCACCTTAGCAACATATATATAAAAAGTGATTGAATTTTGACAAAAAGAATGTATCTATCTAAACAAAAAAATGCATTGAAAAGAACTCCAAAGTCTGTGCTGATACGTACTTGGAAGGGCATAATCCATGCTAATAGTAAGCAACATCCAAGAGAATGTTGTCCCAAGCCAATTTAACGTTTAGTTTGTCAACCCTTAATTTTAAGAACTGTTTACAGAAAATATATTTTGTGAAGTTACTTTTTATTGTCATTAGTAAATAATTTCAGTTACATGGGTCTGAATCTGGAGAAGGCATTATTTTTACTAAGGATTCACTGAAATTAAATTTGGAACTTGTATCGATGTCCAGGAATTATGTCAGCTATAGTAGATTGAATGTACTAATATCCCTTAATTTTAAATGTTGCAGTTAATTCTTCCAGGCTTTTGCCTCCTAATGTTTTTATCCTTGTTTGTGTACTGAATGAACCATTACACTCTGGGTTATTGAATATTAACTTTTAAATCTATTCTGTAGTACCTTTGCATACAAACCCAATGGATTTAGTAGACACGTGTTTCAACAATAATTTCTAAGTAGTAAAATGTTCAGTATTTTATCAGTCTTTTCCATACTGTTTCACCAGTATTTCCAACTCATGTGTATGTGGACTGTTACAGGATGTCCCAGGATAAGGGAGTGGGTCTTTTCTAATATTGTTGCTGCTACTTCTACTGACTTATTAAAGGCTGGTGCTCCTGTTGCAACTGGACCTAGGTGAACTGAATTATATGAAACTAATCTGTAATGAGGTCCTAAATACTATATTACCACTTCACTAGCTATTCCTTTACATTCATTTACGGACAGATTAAAGGCTCTGGAAGCCCAAGAGCAGGGACAAACATTAAAGCTACTTTTACAACTTTAAAGCTTGTTCTCTCTCTGGACCCCATGTAATAGGCTTTATTTCTTTGTTCTTGGTTGCCTCAGTCAGAGACTTAGTTCCCTTAACCTAACCTTAACCCATCAAAATGTCTGTTGAATTCATCCTGTTATGGTGGTTACCCAGAACAGGAGAGATAGCAAGTTGCCTGGAGTTACTGGGCTCCAAAGCCAGCTCAGGTCAGGTCACTGCTGCACTGCAACTGCTTCTGATAAGCATTCTCCTCCAGTGGTTCAGGTGGTTCCTGTTGTAGTAATTCCTGTAACATAGAACTCAAATCATGGCTTACAACAGTTTAAAGATATATCCATCATAATCTCCACCACTGGTCCTTCTGGGCCAGGATATCTGTTTAACATTTCAGTCAACCCCTCCCGTTGACCCCAGCTTGGCTTCAAAAAGAGGGATCCTGCCAGAGTCTACCATTAGTATAATCCACATCATGGTCCTCCATTGACTGCAGGGGGACAGCCTGCTTCACCATGGTCTGCACCACATTCCAAAGCACAATCCAGTGAGGTGAACAGCAGTACAGCACCATAGCAAACAGTAAAAGGAAGAAGCACAAGCCTCACTTGGTGTGGGTCTCCAAATCCCATCTCTGTCACAGGAGAGATTTGAGATTCTCATCTCAAGCCTTATGGGGGCACCAACATCTCCTCTGTGTGTACCTTACACTGATTAGGCTGTACATCCATTCTTGGTTCATTACCAATTTCTTCACCAAATCTGCACAAAATGCCACACCAACAGAGAGACTCAAATCCTACACTGCTCATGGAATTAGAACACTCACGCTTTGGTTCCTCCTCTGCTCCAATAATCCTAGATGAACTCATCCTGTGCCAGCAGTTGGATGTTTGGAGTAGGAAGCCTTCAAAGGTAGTGGCCTAGGGTCCTACCTGGGTTGCCAAACTGTTAAACTTGTTGTCATAGGTTGGCATTGTAGTGTGTGTGTCTGGTGAAAGTATTTATGTATTCCATATTGCTGTGTTTGGGTGGTGCTGTTTGTAGCAACCCCCTGTAAGAGTCAGTCAGAAGAAAAGTATTGTCTCAACATTGTTATCAGGGACTTGGACAATGTAAGGTACCCCGAAAAGCTTAGGCTACAAGAGTCTGCAGCAGCGTACCTGCCAGGTTGCTGTTCCCTGAACTGTGACTGAAGTGCGGTTCCTATGGAAACCAAGGCACAGGTACCCCAGAACAATGAGCGGTGTGGTACCCAGGTGCTGCACCCTTCTCTGATATGGGGGGATGGAATGCAACATTCTGTACCTATTCTTTAGAATCAAGGAACTGTACAAACCATTGCCCAGAAAAGATGGATTTGTTACGAAACACACCTCCTGGCAATAGGCCACTCACTTCTGGCCTTGACCATGCCTTGAACACTCCTCTTTGGGCAATGGGCCACTTGCTTTTGGCTTTGACCATGCCTCGGACACTGCTTGCATGGCAGGGAAAGGCAGACCTTGGGAAAAAGACCATGGATCAGATGAGGGGGCAAGGTGTATAAAAGATAGCCCCCTAGCATGGAAACTTCAGAAGCTTCTCCCACCCTGCTTGACGAAGTTTCTATGAGGGACACCTCTGAGGATTCGTCATGGTGGTAGCTATCAAAATATTTTCTCTCTTTTTCTCTTTATTTTCACCCTTTCTTCTATCCTGTTGCAGCTTTCCAGACACTCAATAAAGTTTCACTAAACCCTCTCTCGGAATTTTGTTTTGCACTCTGAGATCCTGCAAACGAACCATCACGCGTCCAGCCTAGCTGANAAGAGAGAGACAAGTGAAATAGAGAAGATGGTGGTTTGTTAAGGAAAGCTACAGTTTGACTATTCATGAGACTCCCCATCAGTGACACTCCCAGTGCCAGAGACCTTAACTACTAGGATCAAAGTCTCTTCACCATGGGCATCTCCAATGAATTGAGGCATCCTTGCTGGACTCCTATGCACCCCACTCACACAGTCATACCAGATTTCCTTACCGATTCGACCCCAGGTTTCCCACTGCAAAGTCTCAGATGTCTAAGTTTATACAGCTATTCACGGCACAGTAACACAGAAACAGTTCAAGCTGGTGCCTCCTAGGAGGCACATATAAATGAGGAAAATATCTGACCCAACAGAGAGCTACAGATGAGTTCAGCATGCAGATGAATATTTAAAGAAAATGTAACATAGACAAAGGAAATTAAAAAAAACCCTAAAACACCTTAAATTCATTTCATAGAATGGTTAAGTTACAGTGCCCTAATTACACTCTAATTAGGACATTAGAGGTCATTCATTTTTCTGACAACCTTTGAAACAAAACTAGCAACATGGTATATCAATATTTGCCCACTGACTGTCAACACGAGAACCAGCAAGGCTGAACAGCAATTGAAGGAGTTTTAGAAAGACCATTTCTGTGTCTGGGGAAAGGGCAGTCTGTATCATATAACACATCATTATGGGCACCACTGCACAAGAAAAATCATCAATACCTTTTTTTAATTATTTTTTTTTATTTAGTTCAGACACTAACAAGAGCTACTCAGCACTTCTACAGTGGAAAAGAATGTACCTTCCATTCATAGCCCCCCTTGTTGCTACCCTAATCTAGGTGATGATAAAAACAACATAAACGTTACAACATTTGCAGGAAGAGTTAAACTTCAAATAAGAAGGAAAAAGAAAATTTACCCCAATTGTAGTGTATTTCAGTGTTGTTTCTTTCCGCATTTCTAAAAAGAAGAAGCTGAAAGAAGGATCTTCTTTCCTTATGAAAATGCAGATTTCTACAACTATCTTGACTTCTTCAATTATTCGGATGGGGTTTTCTGAGGACAGATATTAGCAATAATATCGGCTGCCTGGCTATGCTAGCTAGAAATTCAGTTTGTGTACCCGATGTCATTCCCAATAGATTTTTTTTAATGACACATTAATATAAATGTTTGAAAAAGCTAAATTTCGTATGACTCATACCTCTTCCTGTCAGAATAGTTTAATAGTTATGTGTATCTACACAGCACATGCATCACCATCACTAGGAGATGGGCTTTCCCCCACAACTCAGGCAGAGAAGAGTGACACTAGGATCTAAATAAGTAACACTATATTGCCAACAACCTTTCTGAATTCTTCTTTCAGTGGGAAAACACAAGAATGACTGGGCTGCAAGACGGTGGTCTGCTAGTCTTCTACTTCAGTAGTCTTCAGCTATCTCATTCAGTGTTCCTTTTGGATCCAGATGATAGGGTCAGATGATCTGGATCATAGAATCAGAAAATCATAGCGTCATTTGGGTTGGAAAGCACCTTAAATGTCACCTAGTTCCAGGGGCACGTTCCACTAGACCAGGTTGCCCAGAGACCTATCCAGCCTGGTCTTGAACACTTCCAGGGATGAAGCATCTACAACTTCTCTACAAAACCTCACAGTAAAGAATTTCTTCCAAATATTTAATCTAAACCTACACTCCTTCAGCTTGAATCCATTCTCCCTTGTCCTGTCACTACATGGTCTTGTAAATACAGTGATCTTCCACATAGTTGTGATTTGTTATTTTTGAGATCCAATAGTTGCACATGATTTTTCAGTGAGCATGTGACCTCGGTGCATGCGCAGAACGTACCGCGAACCCATCGCTTCGTGACTATATAATGAAGTTATGAACATATAATTGGTCCCTCCCCCCATCACCACCCACCAGATTTGCCGTACATGCTTCATTCTCACTGATTAGGAGAAAGGGGAGCCAGGCCCATCTCTGTGAAGCCAGGAGCGCTGCCACGCTGCCGGTACAAATGGACCAGCACTGTGCCAGCACTTCCAGCACAGAGCACGGCACGGCTGTGAGCCAGGGGAGGCGGGGTACAGTTGCTGCTGCCAATGCTGACCTTGGGGTGGTGGCGGATGGGAGATTTAAACCCAGGTGGACAGGAGCAAAGCCACCGATTCGGCAATTTGTTTCAGCTCTGCCAGCACCAGTGGAACATGGAGAGCATAGTCTGGCGTGTCCTGGTGCCAGCGACACAGACTCCTGACATCAGAGTGCTGGCATCGGAACACCCCTCACTGCCCAAAATAAAATAAAAAGTTCCCTTGTAGGATGTGTGAGGTGGAGGGAGGGTAGGAGAGGGAAGGGGAGAGCTGCGGTTGTGCAGCAGGCGCAGGGAGAAGCGGGGCTGTGGGTGCTCCCAGTGTGGGGACACATCTGTGCTCTGGTGCTGCAGAGGCTCACGAGTCCATCCCTGCCCTGCACATCTTAGGAGCTGCTGCAAGAGCAGATCACCGAGCCATCAGCTCTTTTCACCCTGCACAGCTGCTAGTCACCTGCACTCCTGCAGACAGTCCCAGTGGGAGACAGACCCTGGCTGCTTCCACCCCGTCCCAGGGCGGCCGGATCAGTGCTGCCTGCTCACACCCACTCTTACCAGAAAAGCTTTGGCTGGGGCTCTTACATTCCTGGAAAAATAAACCCCAGATCAGCCCCTTTGAACAGCAGGGACTGTCCCAGCCTGTTCAGCTGCTGCTCCCATCGTACAGTGCCACAGAACCCACGGTGNCAGATTTGCCGTACATGCTTCATTCTCACTGATTAGGAGAAAGGGGAGCCAGGCCCATCTCTGTGAAGCCAGGAGCGCTGCCACGCTGCCGGTACAAATGGACCAGCACTGTGCCAGCACTTCCAGCACAGAGCACGGCACGGCTGTGAGCCAGGGGAGGCGGGGTACAGTTGCTGCTGCCAATGCTGACCTTGGGGTGGTGGCGGATGGGAGATTTAAACCCAGGTGGACAGGAGCAAAGCCACCGATTCGGCAATTTGTTTCAGCTCTGCCAGCACCAGTGGAACATGGAGAGCATAGTCTGGCGTGTCCTGGTGCCAGCGACACAGACTCCTGACATCAGAGTGCTGGCANCAACAAAAAAACCCAGCAGAGACACAGCAGGGAAAGGACAGCGGCAGGAGGCTCCGTGCCTGCTTGGGTTTCTTTTTGAGGGGGTGGGGGGAGGGTGCCAGCTTCCCAGCTACCAGCCATGATGATTTATCTGTTCGGAAAAGCTCCCTTCCTGGAGCTGGGAGGTGGCAAAAGGCGTTTCCTCCGCTTTAATGAGGCATTACAGAGGGAGCCAGGCCCTCAGTACTGTCCTCCAGACCTTATTAGGGGAGGGGGCATGGCTACAGGTGTGGCGTACTTGACTATGTAGTGGAGTTGCTATCTTCACAGGTTCCATGACTCGTGTGAGGAGGACCAGACCCAAAAGCCTGCGAGTAATGGGGGAACACTGTAGTCCCTCTCCACCCTCAAGTCCAACTCATCAGAGTTGCTCCAAATCAGTTCATCACCCAGCCTTTGTTGATACCAGGGTTTTGCCTGACCCAGGAACACACCTTGCATTTGGATTAGTTAAACTTCATGAAGTTCTCATGGGCCCAGTCCTTGAGCTTGTCCAGGTACCCCTGGATGCCATCTTGTCCTTCAAGAACAAGAGGACATGGCCTTAAGCTACACCAGGGGAGGTTTAGACTGAATGTTGGGAAGAGCTTTTCCACAGAGTGATGATGGGAAGTTTGGATGGAGGGAGCATAGTGCCCATGGCTCCAGGGTTGTGG
>WEKX01010417.1:0-10418 GCA_013390025.1 Pitta sordida
CTGTGAATCTCTGTGAATCTGTGAATCCCAGGAGTCAGGTGTTTTTCCCTTTAAGTGGAGCAGCTAACACTGGTGGGAGTGCATTGCCTGAGGCTATGAATACGCACATACACATATATGCAGACATGCGCGGGCAAGTTCAGCCCCTCTGCCTTGGGCAGAACGGGCCCCACATCTGTCCCTGTGTTGCAGTTAAAGACTTCCTGACTCCTGGCAGGGCTGGCCGGGGCCTGGACCACACCGCTCCACCAGTGAGGGACTACACTGCTCCATGAATAACTGAGTGAAAACTGCAGGAAAAAATTCTGCAAATACGAGAAGACATGAATATGACAGCGCAAATAACTGAGGTATGAGATCATACGCTTTTCTTCTGGGGAGGGAATGAGGAACATAGGCAACAAGATCCATCAACACCAAGTACTTGGTGTCAGCTTCCTGTTATTGGGTACTAGACACAGAATCACAGAATCACAGAAAATTATGAGTTGGAAGGGACCCACCCACCGGGGTGTTGAGGACTGGCAGCTTTGAATATGAATTGTTAACAACTGGAAGTGATTAAGAGCTAACCATTAACTCTGTGGCATTAATGACTGTCAGCCAAGTGTTGGTTTGCTGAAAGTGGCACAATTCATTAATTTTTCAAACACTCCATAACAGTGATCCCCAATTTTCTGAGTGATACATAGACTTTCACTTATATAATATGCATATATATATAATATTTGTAAATTTATAGCTGCAATGTGCTAATATTAATGTGCATAAATATGCCACCACACATATATTCAGTAACAAATGAAAAATATGGAGTTTTACCTCCTCATATAACACCTGCAGGGTATTTCACATATCTCAGGGATATGTAATTTCACTCCAGCTTCCAAAAGACACTATAAAAGCAGGGAGCCACACTCTCATCCCCTGAGCTGTTCAGAAAGAATTGTTTAGCTCATTCAAACAGAAGAAGTTGTAATTGCCTGGCAAGAGGAGCTTAATATACTTTACTTGGTTGTATTGCACTTTCAGGACTCTACTTTCTCCTGACACTGCGCTTCAGCCTGCAGGATGTATCTCTACTTACAGCAATCACTTTGAATACTTTCTTCACTTCAGATCACAGGGTTTTACCACACAAGGGAGGCAGGAACCTGACAGCATAGAGAAGCTCAAGTTGAGTGCCCCACAACAGTATCTGCAAACACTACAAATCTTTTCATGTCTTTCAGATCTAATTTGCCAAAAAAGGAAGAGATTCAACAGAGCAATTACATGATACATACATTACTTTATGAACTTTGGAAATCAAACTTGAAGGAGATATTATCACAGAATATATAGGACTTAATAAAAAAATTACAGAAATTATGTTCACTAAAATAAGAATTATCCAGAGCAGTAGTTGTGCAAAACAGTGTTTGCTCTCTAACCAGCAAAAACAAAACAAAAAACAAAACCTCTGTAGGTTGTAGCAAGAATCTCTGATTGAACATTTATCCTGGCAAAAACAAGCTATGCCCACTGTAGGAGAGTGATTTGGAGATCAGTATATTTCTATTGTACAAACAGAATGCTCTGATTTTCTATTAGATATTATTTATTTCAGTAATTCTCCAGTCTTAGAGTAAGTAATTAAGTAAGTAATTGAAGAAATTACAACAGCAGAACTGGATACATTTTAAATTAAGCAATAATATAATAGTTTCTATTTATTTATTTCTTAAGGCCCCATCACAATGTATGTCTTTGCTTTACAATACATGACTGTACTATACTTATAGCATGAACACACATGACACAATCATTTAAAACTCACTCCAGGCAAAATTCAATTCTGAGAGAATATCTTACGTTGCTCGTCATGGATTGTTTTAAATCTACCCACCATGTGGATGCAGCGAAATTCAATTTTAAAAACAATACAGGACATATGCAGTGCCTTTGATTTCTGAAATGCCTTATTAGGTGGAATTGACACTGCATTACTTCACAAATGAAGAAACTCACAAATTTGAAATCTATAATGTATTTCAGCAGCTTGGCGGAGTTCATAATGATCAATAATAGCAAAAAGTGCTGTTAAGATTAAGATTTTTCTGCTCTCTTATTTCTATCCCTTCATGAGAAAATAGGCATTCTGTGTAAACTCAAAGCATAAATGAACCATACGGATAATCCAAAAAATATTTACTTGTGCACTACAGCAATGCATGAACTAGACAGAAGAAACATGAATGCTTGAGAGGTGTTTCCCAAGAAAAGGCTGGCTTTTGGAAGAAGGTTGAAGGAGTTAAAAAAAGTTTTTTTCTTGTCACAGACATTAATCAAAAGAGTATCTATGATTAAAATGCCAGGGTTTGTATCTGAGCTGACATCCAGGTCACAAAAGCCTCTGTATCTCTGCTAACATGCCAAAATACACAGATGTGCAGGCTGGCAGGCAGACTTTGGCTTGATTGCCATCACAATCAAACAAGTGAGACACAATGTCTGCATCACTTTCTGTGAGTCATGTTTGACCCACAGTGCAGGAATTGGTCCTGAGTTCATTAGATGACACAAGGTCACCTTTTATGGAGGCCAGGAGACAAGAGAGGAAGGAGGAGAACAGCTTCAAAAGATTTCCCATCTTGCATCTTCCTCTCTCCCAGTCAGCATGTCTTTATGCCATTGTCTCCCACCAGGTAATTTACTTGAATGGGTGCAACTGGAAACAGGTTTGGAAGGAATCATAAGACCAGGAATTAAAGAGAATGTCACAGTCATTGAATGCATTGAATTAACTCATTGTTATTTTAATACGTTGTATCTCACATTTTCATATAACTTTTATTTGTTTTATGCTTTAGGCAAGAGAGAATATGGCTTTATTTTGTGCCATTTGCGGTTAGCCTGACAGTTTGCAATTTCTCTTGTTGTCTGGGCAAGTAAATGCTATAAATCATATGTAACTGTGCAGTAGAACCTAGGCCTCATCTTGCATTTATCTTCACCCTTACCAGGCAGAGAACTAAACATGAATTTAGAATACAAAATGATGGAGGGAAACCATGAGAAGGATATTCCTTAAGGCTCCTTCCAAACAATACAATTCTATGATTCTAACAGAGGGTAAATTTAGATTAGATATTAGGAAGAAATTATTTTCTGTGACTGTGGTGAGGCACTGGAACAAGTTGCCCAGAAAAGTTGTGTTGCCTCATCCTTGGAAGTGTTCAGGGTGAGACTGGATGGGACTTTGAGCAATCTGGTCTAGTGGAAGGTGTTCCTGCCAATGGCAAGAAGATTGCCATTTTGAAGACGTCTTTCAAACCAAAGCATTATGTGATTCTGTGAAATCGAGATCTACAAAAATACTTTCAGTCTAGTCTTTCACATCACAGTCACACAACAGCAAAAAGACCATTAAAAACCAAATCCAACCAATCAACAAGCAAAACTCGACCAAATAAACAAAACCCACAAAGCAAAACAAGACTAATGCATGATATTTTTTTATGGTCTTGATCCATAGGGATCAATGAGCTCTGAGAAAGCAGAAAATGGTCTTTTCAGGGTTCCAAAATAGATAATAAAGCTCTATTCATTCAAAAATAAAATTAAGGGATATTTAGTATATATTACATGATTTTGCTCTTTAGAAAAAATTTGCTACATTCATTTTCATCTTTATATGTCAGTCCTAGTAGCTATTGCAATTGTTTTTTGCAAAGAATAACAAAAATGTTTACATTCTAAGTCATATTAAAATTCAATTGCAGGTAAATGCCTAAATACATTAAAGGTTAGTGTTGCTTATTGGAATTATAGTTGGCAGATCCTCAAGCATTAAAGATGAATGAAGATATCACACATGTACAAGACATAATACATTAGCAATAACAACAATTAAAAACTACTTATAAGACATATGTATAATTAACTATATAAATAAAGACTATCCAAAAAACCTGTGTAAGTGAAAAAATGTTAATTTGGACCAAAATCAAGAAGTAGACAGTCTCTAATATAAGGAGATTGAGAGGACAATGGTACTGAAATTTGGAAAACCAAACAAACCCAAACAACATGAATGGCAAGGCAAGAAGAGCAAAATTTAAAAAGTAAATCAGGCATGAATAAGAGTCTAGAACTTGGTATAGAAATTGAACGGTTGACCTTGGAGTTAAAACTTGCTGAGAAGAATGTTTTATCTCTGTTATACTTCCTTTACCATTCAGTTATAGTTTAGACACAGCTGCAGCTTCTTCTGTTTCAAAACTTAAATTCATAAAATTCCTTTTAGGTAGGTTGTTAAATTTACCACTGAATCAACTGCTTTGAACTTTCTCAATTCTATTTGCCACTTCAGACCTTGATGCCGTCATTGAATTTCATTTTCTGTCACCTTCAAATAGAATTTTAACAATTTCCATTTCATGTCTTGCCTTAATTTTTAAATGAATTTCATTTACAATACGTTCTTGCAAGTGTGTAACTAAAGACATGCATTTCTTTTTGTCCTGGGTCAATTAAGATGAAGCAGGAATTAAATTTAGAAATACTTGAATTATATATAGAGAGAGAAATAAGAACTTTACTGGGAGAAAGGAAAAAAAAATAATATAACAAATATACATATATATATATGTTTGAACAATAACAGAATATTAAAAGGGAGCAAAAAACCCAAACCCCACACTGGAACAATGACAACTGTAAACAAATGACAATATAAACAAGCACAACAGGGTGCCTAGTTCAAGGGAAGAACCAGGGCATCTCCAGGACTCCCGAGGCAGGGGGAATAAGGTTCAGGGTAGGACAACCAGTGGAGTAAACAGCCAGTGGTCCTTTCCCGAAATATCCAAGGGACTGCAGGGAGATCCAATGACCGGCAGGAGAGAAGCTGCGCTGATATGAGATGAGAAGTCAAAGGTCCATGTGGTCCTGGGCGAAATGGCAGAGGTGAAAAAACAAGGCGTCCTCAATTCGAAGGTCTAAACAAACCTCTCCTGCTGAGGCTTGGGAGCTGTAGTTATAGGGCCTCGGGACCCTCCCACATCACATGCCTTGTGGGCATGTCTTCACATGCCATTCGCAGTCACTCAGCCTGCCCTCAGGCCCTTCCTCTAGTCCCATGCCTTTCCAAGAGGCAAAGATAAGAAAGGAATCCTCCATTGTTTGTCTTGGTAGAAAGGAGATAAAACCCCTCCCCTGCCATATGCCTTGCCAGGAAGGGGAGATAAGACACGGGGTCCTCCATGCCACATTCCTTTCAGGGAGGGAAAGGGAGATGAGGTACCTATTGTTTGTTCCAGTAAAAAGGAGAAAAGTTTTACAACAGAACAAAAGGCCACTCCCCATGACACTTTTTGTTAAATTTTCCATGTCTTAATCTCTTCTTCTTGGCTATCAGTATCGTTTCACACCAGCAGCTACAGAACATCAGAGAAAGCTATTTTCTATAGAAGAAAAAATGTGATTTAAATTTGATCTACAAGATATTTTGGAGCAGATGGGCTTTATTTTGTGTGTCCTTGGTATGAATCTGAATGAATCACTGAGTCAATCACTTGGATGTTTGCAGTAATTGCTTTTTTGTTTTATTTTGACCATTTAAAGCTCGAAACACTTCTGATTTCTTTATTATACATTGGAGGAAGGTCACTGATTTGATTTGCAATAGTGTTCAATTCTGCTATTAATGTCTGTCAAACATAAGGTAAATGTTTGCTTTATGTCTACAAGACTCATAATTGACATTTAAATTGTAATCAGCACATTTATCTCAAATAGAAAATTCTCAACATGAAATAGACTTATCTAGGGAAATAGTGAAGTATTTATAAATTGTGATAGTCTTAATCCTAATTTTAACACTTTTAGAAGGCAGGAGGACAAAGTACAATTCAGCCAGATAATAACTGCAATATTTTTCTGAGAATATTAATATACAATGTTCAATATTAATTTTGAATGAGGAACAGACTGTCTATACTGATTGTTTTACGACAAAATGCATAATCTGAGGACCATAAATCTGCTTTTTTCTTCTCTGCTGTGGGAAATAGAAACCCTGGGGCAATACTGCCCAGATTCTTCTTGGCTAGATTGTTAAACTGCAATTCTCTACAAAAAATTACATGTTAGTTTTTAAGAGGCTCATATATTGAACACCTCTGTCCATTGTTGCTCAAAGACCAATATTACTGCAACAGTAGTGCCTGCAACTCAAACTTACACCAAAACAACAATGAACACTCTCCTGTTTCTTAACAGTTCAACATCCTTCTTAAACTGAGGAGCCCAAAACTGGACACAGTACTCAAGATATGGTCTGACCAGTGCCGAGTATAGTGGAAGAATAAATTCCCTAGTTCTACTGACCACATTATTCCTGATACAGGCCAGGATGCCATTGGCTATTTTAGCAACCTGGGCACGCTATTGGCTCATATTAAGTTTTCTGTCAATCATTACTCCTAAATCCCTCTCCATTTCACCACTCTCTACGCACTCATCCCCCAGCCAATAGTGATGCATGGGATTATTGTGTCCAAAGTGAAGAACTTGTCCATTTCTCTAGACTGGCAAGGTCCCTATGAAGGGTTCTTCTACCCCCTGGAAGTTCAGCATTTGCCCACAACATGGTATCATCTGCAAACTTGCTAATGGTGAACTCAATTCCCCCGTACATGTCATCAATAACTAGGGAAGTTATCCTTCCCCCGTACTCAGCGCTGGTTAGACCACATCTTGAGTACTGTGTCCAGTTTTGGGCTCCCCAGTTTAAGAAGAATGTTGAGCTGGNGTGGTTCCACGCTTGTGGGTCTGATCCCTGGGTGGGCGTTATCTTGGGAGTTGGACTAGATGATCCTGTGGGTCCCTTCCAACTCAGAATAACCTGTGAACCTGTGAATAAAGATGGTAAACAATACGGGACCTAAGACTGATCCCTGTGGGACTCCACTAGTGACTGGCTGCCAGCTGGATGTGGCACCATTTACCAACACTCCCTGAGCTCGTCCATCCAACCAATTCCTAACTCAACACAGAATGCTCCTATCCAACCCACGCTCTGGGAATTTCTTCTGAAGCTTACCATGGGAAACCATGTCAATGTTATCTTATTGATGTTGCTCTTACCAATCAGGGCCAGCTGTACCAACTTGACAAATGTAAAAAATTTGAAAAAAATGGAAAATGTAAAAAGTGTTTAGGCTGGGCAGGGATTCTGAGTTTTCCTTTGTTACTGTCCCAGATGATTCCCAGCAGCATCTGGGAGCTAGTTGCCAACACAAAATCTAACAAGCTGAGTACTATCTCAATGATTCACACCTAACTTCACCCTAGATTCCTTGGAACATTAAAGCTCAAGTGAACATAGTGAAAGAGAACTGCAGCCTTTCTCATACCTCATATTAAATTTCTTTATCTTTGACCAACTTTGTCATCTTCTTCTGGTACTGTGGCACGCCACTATTTTGACATTCCATTTTTAATGGGAAAGGAACACCCAACACATGTAGATGTTCATGGTCAAAAGGAATGACAAAAGTCAGAGGGTTCAGAAAAGCCTACAAAGTTTCACTAGTAAATTACATACTTGGCATGGAAATTGGTATAAATTAGTCCCTGGCTCCTACCTAAGCACATAGCGCTAGGTTTTGGATAAATGAATAAGGTGAAACACAAGAGACAGAGACAAATGAATTAAAGAGGTGAAGAGAGATAACAAGGAAGAAAAGGAGAAAGATAGATAATCAGTCCTGGCCCCAGCATCGATCCTGTTGCATTGCTGGGGTCCTGGGATGCCCACATACCTTGGCTTTGTGAGGGTATCTTCTTATAACTAAATTTTCCCTGCCCTGAAGATAACTTTGTTTCTTTCTATGCAAATTATTTATCATGTGCAGCTCATTCTTCTAGACCTTTCTGGAAATGGGTCATAGGGCTTCAGGGGTTTTGGGTGGTCTTGATTCCTCGCTTCAGTCCATGCTCATTTCTTGACCACAATGTACCATTTGTGCTTATCTCCAGGAACCAGAACAAGGATGTTTTCCCAGAAAAGTGGTGCCGTATTTCCATATGGCCCTGTCTCCAGCCACATCCTGTTCTTTCTTAGAGTGTATAATTGCCAACAATTCTTAGATGATATTATTGACAGTCCTTGGTTGGGTCCTCAGCCGTCTGGTTATTTGTTTTGAGAAATGCATGGTAGCTTATTTTCTTCTGTATTTCTATACACTGAGTTCACTGCTGAAAGTGGGAAGGCTCCTTTTCGGTGACACACTTGTAGCAGTTACCAATGACAGTATTTACAGGTGGAGTCTGCATTTTGAAGATTCATTTGTAAAATAAATAGAAAACACTCTTATTGTACTTAGGATTTTTTCTCCCTACTCTAATCAGTTTTAAAGAAAATCTTCTCTGTTAAAAAAAAAAAAAAAGTCCTAATCTTTGGGACTTGCCAATTATGTTTCAGCTGGTGTGAAAAATAGTAAAAAAAATTTCACATCAATTTTGCTAAGGTAAGGTTTGCTCATATGACTGTTTGCAAAGGATGGTCTATTCCCTCAGTGTGGATGTACAGATCTCTTGTGTACAGTGTGGTTGCAGAAGTTGTTAACTCTAGACATCCTCAACTGTTCCCCTGTACTAGCTTAGCTGAAAGAGAAGATGTCTTGTAGTGGCCTACTTGGAACAAGGAGAGTTCACAGAGTTTAAGAAGAAAACATGCCCCTTGCTCAGTTGGCAGTTATATCCTTTCTTGTGTAGTACACTTGTAGCCAGAAGCTGCAAGCCCTCATGCCTTGTTATGAAATAATTTCTTTTTCACGGTAATTCAAAAGAATCCTCAATGTGAATTAATGTTTTCACTGCCACAAAGGTTAGACTTAGCCACATGAGCATATAGCTCTTCTTTCAGGCTGACGACACCAGAACGAGAGGGCACGGCCTCAAGCTACGCCAGGGGAGGTTTAAACTTAATGTTAGGAAGCGGTTTTTCACAGAGAGAGTGATTGCACATTGGAATTGACTGCCCAGGGAGGTGGTGGAGTCACCGTCCCTGGAGGTGTTTAAGAGAAGACTCAATGAGTAGCTTAGTGACATGGTCTAGCTGGGGGGTGTAGGGCTGGATGATCCTGGGTTCCTTCTGGCTCTGAGTGGCCTGCTAGACTGTGAGGGAACTAGGTTTGTGTTTACCGCTCTGGGATGTTCTTTCGGATCTGTACGGGTGTTAGATGGTGAGTTGGACTAGATGATCCTTGTGGGTCTCTTCCAACTCATAATATTCTGTGAATCTGTGAATCTGTGCAAAACAGGAGGGACACTTTTTACAGAGTCTTTGCTCTCTAGGATAAAGAGTTTGCTTTCTAAGTATTTTTTAAAGACTTTGAGTTTTTTTCTGAAATCAATGCACAAACTGTAAAGTAAGGATATGACTCATGCACTTCCCAGCACAATCCTGACATCTTTTCATGAATACAGTTACAATCATAATCTGTTGTCATACATATAATAGAAACATAGAAAAATACTAATGAAAGCATAAAAAAAAATTAAGAAGTATGAATAAATGTAAAATCATGTATGCAGCTGTTCTGAATTAATTTTCCCCTCACCTACTTAGAAGAAAGAGATGCGTGCTTGGCTGTCAGCTCAGTACCTTAGTGAAAATACCTCTCCCCTCCCGTTCCCTTACATTCTCAAACATGAACCTTTGATGCTAAGAAATGTGTTACATTAGTCAGTTGTGCAGGCTTTAATGCTAGTGAATGACATTCTTCCTATTTTGGCAAAAGCCTTCCATCATGTGCATATCAGCAATTTCCTGTTTACCAAATTTCACAAAGTTGGCCTGGAACAAATTTTGAAGTTTTTTATAGTGAAACCAGCAGCAAAATTCTGGTTCTGTTTATAAATATGAAATAGCAAGAGTTTTATTAAGTAACAAGTACATTTCACTTAGTTAAACTGGAGATATGTGTCCAAATGTATTTATTCATGGCCCAAAAATAGGACTGGGAGACTGAATTAGTGCTATATGCAAGGTCTTGACTGTGTTTTTCTATTTATCACAGATTTTTAGCACCCACCTGCAGGAATTCTTAAGAATGTGAGTAGAAGATAACTAGATGTGTCATGCCTCACAGACAAGGAATAGAAATATTATCGAAAAAGAAACCCAAAACAAACAGTGAAGGAATAATTTTTCTGAACATTAAACTCCATGTTGTAAAATATTGCACTGTAGCCATCTTAAAATTAACCAAGAAAGAATACTGAAAATTGTGCTTATGCATGCCACATGATTTCATTCCTTTGGGCAAAAAGGCTGATTAATTTTGTTCAAAAAAAGAACATTATCTTTTCACACTTTAACAATTTAATATGTAAGAGAAAAGAATAAAGTCACAGAATCACAGAAT